>OY992886.1:61835513-61888013 GCA_963921405.1 Cepaea hortensis
AACTAGAGCATGAACATGGGAATTAAAAGACAGATTTTGATCTATGATAAGACCCAGTGCCTTGTGCTCGGTTACACTTTCTATAGGTGTGCTACCAATGTGCAGCTGAAGAGTTCCCTGCGAGTTTAGAGTGTGAAGTCTTTGCCTGGTTCCTATTAACATAGATTTTGTTTTAGAAATGTTAATTTGCATGCGGTTTGCATGACTCCAGTTAACTACACTATTTATTTCCTGTTGCAAGGATAATTCTAGCACATTACGATCAATAGCGTTTGTATAAAGTGTGCAGTCGTCTGCAAATAAATCGCAGGACGATGACAGATATAAGGGAAGATCATTTATATAAATGGCAAATAACAAAGGGCCAAGTATAGACCCCTGAGGTACTCCAATATTAATGGTAATAGCTTAGGATAGAAATTTATTGTGTGATACTACTTGTTTTCTGTCTAATAAGAATAAGTTTATTAATGTCACTATATTAAAGCTTACTTTCATTGTTTCTAGTTTTTTAATTAGGATAGTATGATCTATCATATCGAATGCTTTTTTAAAGTATATAAACATCGTTCCACATAGAGTATTGTCGTTAATATTTTGATGCCAGTTTTCTATCATGTTTGTTAGGGCGTATGGCAGGAATATTTTGGCCGAAATGCTGACTGACTGTCAGCTATTAGTTTGTGGCGAACTAAGTGCTCTAGTGTTGATTTGTGGATTTGCTTTTCTAACGGTTTGGATAAAGAGGATAATATGGAAATTGGCCTATAATTACTCATGATATAATCGCCTAATGAACCAGCTTTTAAATGAGGATACACTTTAGCGATTTTAAAGGCTGATAGGAAGTGACTTTTGGTGAGACATTAATTGTATATAAAAGTTAGTGACTCGCAGATCGCCGGTGCAGCATAGCGAAGGATCCGATTACTGATTACTGAAAGATATGTCATGAGGCACATCTGGTATTGCGGCCTTCAGTTGGTTTATGTCAGACTGAAAGAAACTACTGAATTGATCACATGTAAAATGATTTGATGGTAACGATTGTGATGATTTGTGTTTGTTTGTCAACGTTTTAACTGCTTTCCATATATCTTTAGTGTTGGTTTTATCTATTATTAAGTTCTTAAAATAGTTTTTCTTTTCCTTTCGAATAACATATTGAACTTTGTTTCTCAGACTACGGTACATAGTTAGATCTCTATTTTTATGTGCCCTGTCCTGGTCTCTCATAAGTTCAACTACCTCCTGTGTGATCCACGGGGGCTTAGTGTGATGTTTAACACGAACTTCCTTAAATGGAACATGCTTATCAAATACGCTTAGAAAGGTCTTCAGCCAGTGGTCCAGAGCATCATCTGGGTCAGGAAGCTGGTAAACATAGTCCAGAGATGAGTTGAGCAAGTCTTGTAAGAAGGCATCTTGATTGAAGTTTTTGTAATTTCTATATTTTATACTTATATGTTTGTGTTTGGGAGTTTTGGTACCTCTTTTCAAACCACATGCGACATACTGGGTAGTGATCGCTTATTGCATTAATAGGTACAGTACATTCTGTGATATTTTCAGCACACGTAGTATAGATATGATCTATAAGTGTTGCAGATGAATTTGTTATTCTAGTGGCTTTTTTGACTAACTGTTGGAAGTTATATGACTCTATTATGTTATTCCATGTTTTGGTTGATTTTTTAGTGTCTATGTTGAAGTCGCCTAGCAGTATTATTTCTCTAGCATTACTAAAGACTACATCCATCATAGTGGTGAAATTTTCATACCAGATATTTCCTGCACTGGGGTTTCGATAAAGATAGCCAACTACTAGGGGTATGCAATTTTGAAGCTTAACCTCAAGCCAAACACACTCAATCTCACAGGTTTTAAAATCTAGCCTACGATGGGCGTTAAGCGAGTTAGAAATATACTCTGCAATACCCGTCTCTTGTTTCTGATAGGGATCTCTTCTAATAGTTTTAAAGCCTCTGATAGCGATGTCATCATCTGAGATGTTGCTATTTAATCGACTTTCGCTAACGCCGAACATGTGAAAATTTTGATTAACTATAAGTGATAATTCAGGCAGCTTCCCTAATAAATGGCAGATATTTAAATGCCCGATTCTGAGCCCATTATTACTGAGCCAGTGTTCGTACTTATTAGACATTTTAACAATGCGTTATCATGAATATTTTAAAACACAAAATGAATACAACTTACGTCCTTTATAACAAATACACACTCTAAAGTACAGAGAAACAGTAATATCTCTATCAATATAAACACACGCACACACACACACACACACACACACATACACACACACACACACACAAAATAGTGTAAAGATAAGTAAGGATGATCAGTGAAGACTCCCCTCACTCAGAGTATAAACGCTATAAAAAGTATTATAAAAGATATCTAAGTGTCAATCTCTGTGACTTCAATACGAGTCAATGTTTACGACCACGTGCAATCTAATACGTTGCTATATAAATCAATAACCAAGTATGCGCATAAACTTTCTAGGAGAGGCTCTTTCTTGTACCGAGATCCGGTGTTTATTTGTGCTGAATTGCTAGTACATACCAGGCTGTGTTGGTCCTTGGTACAGCGACATCATAAATGCCTGCCGAAGTGAAGCTGGGCTAATCCGTGTGAGGTAATAACAACTCTGGGTTACAATGGAATGGATACTGTTGATTTCTCACGGGTGTGTAACGACTTCCAACTACAGGCTCTGATTCGTGGCTAACAGGAGGCTGTGGTGGCACGTTGTTGTTACTTCTGGATTTATCTTTGCTGTGGAGAAGAGGGAACGTATCTTCATCATTATCACCCTCCTGTGTGAAAGAGTGCGCATTGTACGGATCTGGTGTGGTGGAAATGTTCCGTCTGGCTTGGATATCAGGTGCCGTGATTATGAGTGGTCTGCTCTCTTCTGACCTACTGGTACTAGATGTTTTTTTTTTCCCGCGTTTCCATCCTGTTTCAGGATATTGCGGTCAACACCAGCATCTTTCAGCTGTATGTTGATTCCTAGGCTAGATTACGCTCATCAGCACGCCACGACTTTCTGAGCGACCGGCTCCATACTCTCATAAGTCACTTTTGCGATTCGAATCACTGCTAATTCTCGTCGCGTCACGTGACGAGAGTATTCGGGGTTAGCGGAGAAAGCTGCTAACCCCTCGGCCACGGAGCCGGCTAGATGTGGCGGCAGTAAATCGTCTGGCTTGAGTTTGAGATGGTGTAGCTAAAAGTGTCCTACGCGATCCAGTATTGAATGTAGGTTGTGTGCGTTCAGGGTATTTAATATTTTTGGCGAGCAAGCTGGTGCCCAATGTAGACAAATGTACTTGATCCTTATAAAGTCGCTTTTTAGGTGCTCTAGACTGTGAAGTAAACACCGGTGTGTTGTTGATGAACTGTATGTTGTTGTGAGAACAAAACTTCTGCAATATGTTGTTATTTATGTCAGCTAGACGACCCTGGAATCCATAACTCGGTGATATGATGGAGGACAAGAAAATGGACGAGTTAGGAAAAGTGTGACGTAATCCACTCAAGAGCGCCAGCAGTTGAGATGTTGTGATTTGCTGGTTGTTCGTGGTGTCATTGATACTAATATGAACGCTTGCCTTTTTTACGTTAAGATGTACAGCCATCCTCCTAATCTTGTCTGTTAGCCGGTCAACACCAGCCCCAGGCAATGGAATTATGGAAACAATGTCTTTGTCTGTAGTAGCCATCCGGTCGCTGTATAGACCTTTCATTAGAGAGTCGCCTATTATAATGTGTGTACAGTCGGGTCGTGCTGTCTGCACATGTTGGTTGTCAGTACGCCTTGCTCGTTGTTTCTCCCATTTAGAAGCAGTCTGTACGTCTCCATGTGACTCTCCCTGTGTTTCCTGGAGGCCTGTGTTGTCTGTTGGCAGTGCACTATAGCACTGTACGTTTTCTGACAAATTTTCTTGAAGATAGATAGATAGACAGACAGACAGACAGACAGACAGACAGACAGACAGACAGACAGACAGACAGACAGACAGACAGACAGACAGACAGACAGACAGACAGACAGACAGACAGACAGACAGACAGACAGACAGACAGACAGACAGACAGACAGACAGACAGACAGACAGACAGACAGACAGACAGACAGACAGACAGACAGACAGACAGACAGACAGACAGACAGACAGACAGACAGACAGACAGACAGACAGACAGACAGACAGACAGACAGACAGACAGACAGACAGACAGACAGACAGACAGACAGACAGACAGACAGACAGACAGACAGACAGACAGACAGACAGACAGACAGACAGACAGACAGACAGACAGACAGACAGACAGACAGACAGACAGACAGACAGACAGACAGACAGACAGACAGACAGACAGACAGACAGACAGACAGACAGACAGGTAGGTAGGTAGGTAGGTAGGTAGATAGATAGATAGATAGATAGATAGATAGATAGATAGATAGATAGATAGATAGATAGATAGATAGATAGATAGATAGATAGATAGATAGATAGATTAGATAGATAGATAGATAGATAGATAGATAGATAGATAGATAGATAGATAGATAGGTAGGTAGGTAGATAGATAGATAGATAGATAGATAGATAGATAGATAGATAGATAGATAGATAGATAGATAGATAGATAGATAGATAGATAAATAGATAGATAGATAGATAGATAGATAGATAGATAGATAGATAGATAGATAGATAGATAGATAGATAGATAGATAGATAGATAGATAGATAGATAGATTAGATAGATAGATAGATAGATAGATAGATAGATAGATAGATAGATAGATAGATAGATAGTTAGATAGATAGATAGATAGATAGATAGATAGATAGATAGATAGATAGATAGATAGATAGATAGATAGATAGATAGATAGATAGATAGATAGATAGATAGATAGATAGATAGATAGATAGATAGATAGATAGATAGATAGATAGATAGATAGATAGATAGATAGATAGATAGATAGATAGATAGATAGATAGATAGATAGATAGATAGATAGATAGATAGATAGATAGATAGATAGATAGATAGATAGATAGATAGATAGATAGATAGATAGATAGATAGATAGATAGATAGATAGATAGATAGATAGATAGATAGATAGATAGATAGATAGATAGATAGATAGATAGATAGATAGATAGATAGATAGATAGATAGATCGGGCCGAGTCAGCTAGTTTATTTATATAATCACGTTTCATGAAAGAACCCCCATTTGAGACACCTCTGAACAAACCCATTTAATTTCGCACTGTTTGTGCCAAAACGAAAACCGCGAGACAATTTAAAAAAGAGCGGGGGTGTGTCTTGCTCAAGCTGTAATACTTTTAAAATGATGGACTTAATCCCTAAGCCGTAAATTATATACCGCATATAAACAAACATTGAAATCTGCTGTACAATCTCCAGAACAAAAATATTTTTGTTGGGTGGACATAATGATAAGGTTATATGCTAAATCTCATCATTTTCCCTCAGTTGGTTACTGAGATATTGCATTTTATATTGAGGCAAAAAAAAAAAAAAGCACACTATAGTACGAAATCTGTCGCATGGCACCACTGCGTCTAAGTTTCGTCATCCGATCCCTCTACGAAGTCCTGCCATCATGTGCCAACCTGGCAACGTAGGGGTTAACCACCGACCTGTTCTGTCCCCTATGCACGAAAGTCCAGACAGCGGAGCACCTTCTGGTTGCAAGGTTGCCCTAACCCAGGGCTGTTTCACATGGCGACATAACAAAGTCCTGGCCGAGTTGGCCGCCATAGTGGACGTGGCAAAGATGAAAGCTACCAAAGTTCGGAACGGACCGAGGCCGATAGAAATTTCCTTCGTCCGAGCAGGGCACAAACGTGGTAAAGCTGACGACTTGCCGCTTGCTACCGTCTTCGACGGTGCGAGGGATGGCAAGTGACCGTAGACATAAAGGACCGTGGCAATTCCTCTGAGGTGATCCAAAGGTTTGGCTTGCGGCCTTAAATTGTGCTTAGCTCCTCGTCAGCCAAGCAGCTAACGCTGATTGAGCTGAACGTCCCGTACGATTGAGGAACAACACCTGTACAAGACAGAGAAGTACAATGACATGGATGCGAGTCTTAGGCGGGAGGGTTACACCGTCAGGATGTTCGCCGTCGAGGTAGGCGAGCGAAGTCTTGTCTCCTACTCCGTGTTTGATGTGCTGAAACGAATGGGCATCAAAGGACGAGCAAGGGCCCGGGCCCCAAAACAACTGTCTGAGGCTGCCGAAAAGGCCTCGTGCTTGCTGTGGAACTGCCGCAACCTAAATTGGAATAAGTCTCGGAACTAGTATGGTTAGAAGCGGTGACTGCAATACCAACAATTTCTCAATCAAAACCACGAACTTTAAAACGTCTCGTGTCAGATCTTTAGCCTTTCCTTCGAACGTGGTGGCGAGTCCCAGTGCAGTCAATCACGCAAATTGGAATCTCGATATATGAAGCTCATAAACGGGCACTCCACTATTAGTGGGCACTAAGTATATAGCACTGATAAATTATATAGCACTTTAAACGGGCACTATCCACTATTTATGCTTCACCTCGACACCGCAAGGTACAAGAGGAACAAGATGAGATGAGATGATATATGTATTTGTATGATATGTTAAAATAAATACGTTGTCAGATTTCTTGAATATGTTTTGGTTAAATAACATAAATACTGTCGCACAAGTTGCGTGGACCAGTGTGCCAGAAGAATAACCATCACATATGTTACATTGCGTGTGACACAAAGATCTAAATTTAACAAAAAGTAACCACAGAAGTGGAGAAGAATGCCTGCATAGGCTATAGAATCAGGTAGTGAGTCTTGTCGTGTCCGACCGAATGCTAAGACACAACTCTACTGAGAAAATGATAAGTCTATTTGCAAGACGTTAGATGAACATCGCCAACTGTACTGTTCCGTTGGATATATAACTGCCTAGCAGCACTTAAACACACACTAAACATTGTCCGCCGTATAATTGTCCTCTATTTCAATTTTTCTGGTGTAAGACATTTGATCTTTAATAGATGACACCCGATAGTAAATTTATTAATGGGTTAATGGGGAAATGAAAACTATAAAATACTTCTTCAGCGTTCCGAGCCATTGAGGTTCTTTGCTGCATATACAATCCGTCTCCATTCGTCTCTCTGGTTGACCTTCTCTTGCCAGTCGTTGATTCCAAGTGCTTGTAGGTCTGTATATATATTATCTCTCCACCGTCTTCTTGGTCTACCTCGGGGTTTACGGTCATTTATTTCCTGAGTGTAAGCGAGTTTTGTTTCCCTATCATCTTCCATTCTTTCTATATGCCCCAGCCACTGTAGTCTATTAGCCTTCATGATACCAGTGATTAGCGGGGACTTAAACAGATCATAAATGTCTTTGTTACTTCTTCTTTTCCACTCTCCACTTCGTGTATCCCTAATGGGTCCAAAGATGCGTCTTAAAACTTTGTTCTCAAAGGTTTGTAACATGGCTTCGTCTCCTTTCGTTGTACTCCAGGTTTCAGAGCCATACAGCACAACTGGTCTGATCAGTGTTTTGTATATTGTGATTTTGGTGTTACGAGATAGCGCATTTGATTTTAGTAGATGTTGTAGTGCATAGTATATCTTATTTCCAGAATTGATTCTAGTTTGTATTTCTTCCCTTATGATGTTGAAGCAGTTGAAGATTGTACCCAGGTATTTGTATGTTTCCGTTCTTTTAATGGTCATATTATCTATTTGTATGTGGCCAGAGTTTTTAGCCATTCCTTCTCTTGAAATTACCACATATTCTGTCTTATCTTGGTTGATAACCAGCCCCATATGTTGGGCTTTTTCCTTTAAGTGAGTCAATATTTCCTATGTCTTTTGTTCATTTCCCCCTATAATATCTATATCATCTGCAATACCAAGCAGCTTGGATGTTTCTCCAATATCACATTCCTCATTTACCTTCCTTACAACTTTCTCTAGAGCCAGATTGAAGAGTAGCGGCGATAATAAAATACTGGCAAGATTTAATTTCCTTCCGTGTTATAAGTGTACAAAGTGTTAATTTTTCAAAAAAAGCACCATAGTCTATTACAGATGTTCAAACACTGTTTATTTAATTCATTAGCTTTAATGTATTTGGCTACTTCCAAGAGTGCTGGGAAGTTACCAACGAAAAACAGACACCTGGTGAAGCACAGCAACATTGCTTTTCAATAGTTATGAGGGGCTACAGATTGGATAGGAAGCAATGGCAGCAGCACTGAAAAATGAAGATGTATATTACAGAGTCAGGTATGATCTCTTAGTGCACACTCTTTTCGAGAAGGGTGTTTGTCCCTGGGTGCTGAATTGGATACCAGCTACCATGCACACTCATAGGGGTGCTCTCAACCTATGTTCATGGACCTGTGTATTATTATCCAGAGGTTACTACAAGCATCTGCAATTTCAACTGTGCTAATCATGTTTATACAAGCAAGATTGTCATCATCAAAGCACCAGGAATTGGAAGAATACCAATATTTGCAGCTGATCATCTTACGGGCAGGAAAGAGGCAGAACGCAAATTGCTCAAGAGTTGCAGGAGACAGTAAGCAAAGTGATAGACTAGTGCACAAAGATGGGTGATGTCATCAACCCAGATAAAACGTATGACTTATGGTTTTCTCTGGAAATTAGGATTGATATGGCTAACGCCAAAGATCTCAGAAATATGCATTGTGGTTTCAGAGAGTGCAAACAAGGAATTCCGTTGAATAACAAGAAGAAAAACAAAATGATGCCACCAAAATGTGAGATAACAATACACAAACAATACTCAACCGAGTTGACATATTTACGACTAAATGCATAGGGGCAACTGTAACTTCAGATGGAAGAAGAGCGAAAGAGATTAAAAGCCGAACATGTCATGCAAACGCTGCATTTCATTCAGTAAAGGAACATTATCTTATGCAATAAGATAATATCACTGATTGTTAGAGCCATCCAGGAATACTGTATAATCTAATAATAGAAATAAAATATATTAACATTAATATTCTAGGCATGAGTGAGATGTGAAGGAAGGAATCTGGTAGGGTAATGAAACTAAAATGTTATATAGAAATTGTTTTCTTGTATGACAGTGAATCATGGAACGTGAATGAACAAGTTAGGAAGAACTTAAAAGTAGCTGAGATCTGGTTCCTTATACGAAAATGGTCCGAATACCCGAGGGACCATCAGCGATTTCCCGGAAGAAGCCTATGAAACTAGGACAGGACCTGCAACTATAAGAAAGAGGCAAACAACAGTCTTTGGTAATGTGATGAGAAGCGAGGCATCAGAGAGCGTCGTGACAACTGGAAAGATCAGTAGAACAGAGGCAGGGAAAGAGAAATGATGTTGGCTGCATTAAGACAGTAGCGTGGTGGAATATCATCGACAGAGCTGATCCAGAACACCAGGGACCGAGATCTGTCAAGAGCCTCGAATGCATATTCCCTTTGGCAGGGCACATAATGATGATATATGTCAAGAGAACGAGAACAAGACCAAGGCTGTGAGAGCACGAACGCCCTTTTAATATAAGACGAACAGCACCCTTCAGTGACGCCTCAGACAAAAGGCAGGCAGTGTCACAGGCTGACCTACTTATATGCAGCCTCCATGGTGGAACTTTGAGGTAGAATGTGCATGGAAATTCACGAGAGTGGCAGTTAAACAGTTACAGAAAGCGTGGCTGACATCTCACAGGTCACAAGAAGAAATAGAGAAATCTTCGAAAGAAAAGAAAGATAAGATGGAGGAATTCAAGCGATGTGCAGCAAAGACCAAAACGTGAAAACAATGTATGAAAGAGATTGGAGGAGATAAAACATTCGGAAACTTCTGTAAATTACACAGACAGATGTAAAGGTAAGATCGTCCTGTCGCAGTGGGTACAGTATACAAAGATAGTGGTTCGCCTTTGACAACAGACACAGAGAAAGGGGAAGCCTTCCTGCAGATGTTTATAGCACAGATAGATGGGAACAATTGAGACATCAGAGACTCAGTTAGAGAAGATCTCTCGGGTACCATTACATATTTCTGCTGTGAAGATATACAGTCGGAACGTATAAAAAATATATTGAAACTAGCAAAAGACACCGCACCAAGGCCCGATGGGGTTAGGTACGCCCACATGAAGAATATTAGTGATGGAGATCTTATGAAGATGGACGCTTGCTTTAATCTGATCATCAGGATGGCATCAGTACTCGAGGATGGTACACAGCTATTTAACACCACTACCTGAACCAGGCAAAGATCATTCAAAGCTAATTTTGTTTAGGATTATCACTCTACATAATACTTTTGGTACGTTGCTGGAGAAGATCGTTTCTGTTTAGCTACAGGAATATACAGAACGGGAACCCCCTCCCCCTCCCCACCCGAAAGGTTTGGGAAGTTATCGGCCAGGGAAAGATGCTTGATCAAATTCAGCAACTTTTGCACATGGACAAACATCAAACATGAGCTACAGGCGATAATGGACAAAATGATGGAATGGTGAGATGAATGGTACCATTAACCCAGAAAATGTGTCTGTTTTGTGGTTCTCTAGACAATAGGATTATTAAAGCTGACCTCCCGAGCCTCACAATAAATAGTAGAACTGTGAATACAGCAAGCAGACCGAAGTACCTGGAAATCACTTTTGATAGAAGCCTGTCCTTTAGGGATCATGAAGTGGTTGTTACAAAATGCCAGAAGCGGCTCAATGAACTGAAGCGTATGGCAGCAAGAGACATGGAGCAGACAATGCTATTACACTTTTTCAGCACTTGAACATTCCAGTGGTAGAGTATAGACTGGGAATGCTGACTGTCTTAAAGAGTCAGCTAGTGAAACTAAAAAAGCGCATACAGAATAAAGCCATGAGGGTGATTCTGGGATGTAAAAGGGACACCCCAATAGTGTGGATGCGATAACCCTGGCGTTGCCGACCATTGCGAACAGACTCCGGGTGTTGCAGGCAAGTTCAAACATCAAGGTAGCTGCGGATAAGGAACACCTCCTGCGTAATTCCATGGATGCAGTCAAGGGCCACAGCTGCTAAGAAAATGATCATGGATGGCTCAGCAAGAAGATACTATCAGAGAAGTGTGCAAATTTGAGAAGATTGGCAGAGGCGAGGACAGGGGCAGAGTGCCGAAAAGAAATTCAGTATATCGGGTTATAATCACACTGGGCCGTTAGTGTAGGGAGGGGCCAGCAGGCGAGCCGGAAGCTGAAATTCAGCAAGTAATTCATGACTACTCTCATCCTGGCGATGTGATTATCTCTACCGATGGATTTGCGTTAAGAGACAAAAAAAATGCCTAGGGATTTATAGCAAAAGAAAGTTTGGTAAAGGAGACCTTGGCTATTAACATCACAACCTTAAGTCTGAGAATGGAGGTGGATGCGGTTAATGCTGTATTCCGCTTGTTGGAGAACAAACCATATACGCATGTTATAATTGTAACTGATTCACAAAGCATGCCGACAAAGGTAAAGACTGGCATGCTTCGTGCAGAATGACACGCATACATTCGGAGGTGGCGGGATGTGAACAATTTCTGGATCTTTTCTCCAGGACACTCTTGTGTGATTGGAAATGAACAGGCAGACTGATTGGCTGTTGCTGCGTAATTAAGAGGTGATTTGATGCATGATAAGGCAGATGTGGCGAAGGCCCTCTGGAAGAATGTGATTAACACAGAAGAACAGATAGACTATGATGGTGTAGAGAGAATGCAACAGCAAAGGGTGGTCAGATGATCTTGTCGATTGTCGTCATTCAGAGGAAAAACAAGACTTGCATATAATCCGATTGCAACGGTAACCATCAGTATTGGAACTTTTTGTTGGCTGTTGAAGATTAGTACTGAGCGCATATGTGAATGTCCTGAGTGCAGTGACGTCAGTTCTTGACTCAACTCAACTCAACTCAGCTCATCTCAAGAGAACGAGAAGAAGAGTATTCGTTCATCAAAACGGGATCTTTTATAGCTCATGCACTGCTTGACGATTGGACATATTCGCAAGAGATCTATGACATATGCTGCACTGCTTGACGATTCTATAGTGTGATTGTCAGAAGCCCGCATGCAAGAATTCCCTTTGAAATGAATATGGTTGTAATGTTGCTTCAGGGTAAATGTTCAGATGCTCTTATTTTGTTGACGAGAGGTAGAAAAGAACAAAACGCATTGTTGAAAAGAAAGGGAAGAAAGGGAAAGACATGCCATGTATAAGTTAGGATAGAAAGGAGGAATGAAAGTCAAACACACACACAAATGCGAGTCATCATAAAAAAACACTAGCTCGATAGTTCAATAAAAACAGAAATATAGTTCAACTAATCTCTGACAATGTAGTATTGTGTCTGGTATAATCATAATTAGCCCCACTATACATTATGTTTTAGTTTAGTCGACGGATCAACATCACGGCACACGGGTGTGACCCATCAGTGCTCCGTTCTCCTAACTCAAGCCTGAGTCCGGAGAATCTCAGCTCAGTGCACGAACTCCGTAGCATCGGCGAGGATCCAGAAATACTTTAGGTAGATGTTTAACTCGAAATATTGCCCGGGCAGCGCCGTTAGGCTACTCTTTCTCGATTTCCAACTTAACTTTGCTACCATACATTGTGGCAGACCCTAACATACTTCAAATCCCGTTAGATATTACCATAATGCTAATACAGTAGTTCCGAGCTTATTCACATTACTTTTCAACCACAACAATCACGATTAGACTGATCACTCTGAAGGTGGGTATAGCAATGAGGAGTACGATTCCAACTACAGTATATTGTTCGACGTGGCTATGCAAGCCTTTCTAGACTATGCAGAAGACAATGAACATAGCCCAACACCCAACGAAGAATGCAAGATGCTGCCAATGAAGATGTTCATTTACAACACGACCATTCTGGCCTCAGAGATGAGAGATACCGGTTGTACTCTCTAAGGACTAGATCAATGATCGGCTGGTGAAGAATGAACTTCAAGCGCACGAATTCAAGGATCGTGAATGTTATGGTGAAAAAAAAAAAAACAACAACATGGTAACAACCGCATTCATTGTTATGGTGGAGGCAATTCCCGCTGTAACGAGACACATATAATGAAACTTGGCAGGGAGTAGATGCTTCGTTGACATAAACAAATGCAGTACATTCATTTTGTAACATCGTGAGAAGACATTCGCATATCGTAAACAAGAACTGACTGATGAGGCAATGTAACATCTAAAATCTTGTGCGTGGCAATCAATGCCTAGCTCTTATGATCGTTGCTGATTTACGAAATATTTAGAAGTATATTTGAGACACTGGAGTAGAAGTGGCAATTTACCACAAGAAACTGGCTAGGAGTGCTTCCTGGGCTGTCGCGATGTGCCCTACATGGAAGGAAACGCTCGTGCCGCCTTCAGACTGCATACAGAAGAATCTATAGCTGGTAAATACAGCTTAAGTTAGCCAGTTGATGTAATGGTTAGTACGTTATGCTGAGAACAGCGTGCGCTAAGTCGGACGATGTTTCTATACCAGTTCTCGGTGATCAATACGACTGGCAAATTATTGCTCCGTGCACTCTGACCTACACATGATGACGGTCCTAACATTTCACAAACCCAGCTACAGGACATTTGTTATTGTTGTTGTTGTTGGGGGAGGTGGGGTAGAGCGGCGTTAACGTGATGGCTAAACTGTCGCCTGCAGGCTCAGTAGTCATATGTTCCATTACGCATCGGATTGGTACTAAAATAAAAACAATTACCTAGGCTTCCAGGCTGGACCAGATTGACTCTTTAGCACCGCGTTAGGCGCACTGAGCATATGGTGCTAAACCCACAGTTTATTGAGCAACAGGCTCCCGGTGAGTGATGCCGTCAGATTCATTTAGTTAACAATACATTTTCTGGTACAACTTTAAGCCGGGCAGACTTGGGAGCTTAGGTTAATGTTAACAATTATTAATGGGGAGACGATACTTGCCGTTAATCTACGTCATACAAGACCACATATTGCCAGTATAATAACCTGAGCAATATAAATCGTATTACACACACACACACGCACACACGCACAGAGAGAGAGAGAGAGACACACACACACGCACAGACACACACACACACGCACAGACACACACACACACACATAAATATATCCATGGATATATATATATATATATATATATATATATATATATATATATATATATATATATATATATATATATATATATATATATATATAAACTCTGAAGTCGGAGTGGGCTCGCCTGAATGGATGGCGAGGGACACCGGTAAAAGGGAAAGCAAGCTCACACGCAAAACTCAGTCTTCTACTACTATAAACAGTGTGGTGTGTAAGGACAACGCTCGAGTTTAAGCGAGCGAACAAAAAGAAGAAGAAGAAGGATATATATATATATATATATATATATATATATATATATATATATATATATATATATATATATATATATTCCATTGGCACCTTGCCGTCTTGACAGACGATAGTTTGTGCTTTAAAAAGGCATAATAACTTTTAACTATGGCGGTAGCGAGTGTGACTGATAAGGCCAATTTGCGCTGTAAATGTCCGTTCACAGTGGGTGCATCTGAACACGTGGTCATTTCCACCATCATGCACCATCTTACGTCTCAAACGCTTGGTGTGTGACTTTTCTGCAATAATTTTCTCCTTTGACTTTATTCCATTTCTGATATTTGCCCTCCATGCAACACGTTCAGCGGCGACTTGCTCCCAATGTGCATTATCAATGCCTGTATCAATCATGTCCCGCTTACACACATCTTTGTATCGTAGTAGAGGCCGACCCTGAGATCTCTTACCCATCTGTAATTCACCAAAAAAGATATCCTTTGGTATTCTACCATCATCCATCCTCCTAAGATGTTCTATCCATCTAAGTCTACGAAGACTGGGCATGGAATAAACTGTCACACAACCTGATCTTTCCAATACTTCAGTATTTGTGATTTTGTCTTGCCACTTAATACCAAGAATTCTTCGCAAACACCGCATATGAAAGCTGTTTAAATTGTTCTCTTGGTGTGAGTAAGTTGTCCAGGTTTCACTGCCATAGAGAAGAGTACTAAGGACACAGGCTTGATAGACAAGGACTTTTGTTTTGGCAGTAAGCTTCCTGTTCTCCCAGACTCTTTTTCTTAACCTGTTCATTGTTGTTGCTGCCTTACCAATCCGGATGTTGATTTCCTGATCTAGGGATAATTTGCTATTAACCACTGATCCTAGATATGTAAAATGGTCTACTATCTCTAGTTCAGCGTCGTCAATAAAGATTGATGGTACCCAATGTGCACCTTGTGACATAATCTGTGTCTTCTTTTTGCTAATTGTTAAACCAAATTCAGAACAAGCATTGGAGAATGCAGATAGTAGACATTGCAATTCTTCCTCAGAGTGGGTCGTAACTGCAGCATCATCTGCAAAAAGCAACTCTCTGATCAGTACCCTCCTAATTTTGGTCTTAGCCTTCAATCTCTGAGCATTGTAGGGGCCGCCATCTGAGCGTGAGTGAATGTATATACCACCATCCTGATCACGAAATGCATATTTCAGTAGAAGTGAAAAGTATATTCCAAAGAGGGTGGGAGCTAGTACACAACCTTGCTTAACTCCACTCTTGATTTCAAATTCTTCAGAAGTTGCACCATCAAACTTGATTATACCCTTCATGCCTGTGTGGAACGATTCCACAATGGACAGAAGAGTTGGTGGGCAGCCAATCTTCTTTAGTGCCTTGAACAGACCCTCACGACTGACCAAATCAAATGCCTTTGTGAGGTCGATGAAGGCAATAAACAGTGGTTGATTCTGTTCACGGCATTTTTCTTGCATTTGTCGCAATGAGAATATCATATCAGTGGTAGACCGGTTCTGTCGAAAGCCACACTGTGATTCGGGGTAGACTTGATCTCCTAGGACTTGAAGTCTGCGCAGAACAATTCTGGCAAATACTTTTCCAACAATACACAGAAGTGAGATACCCCTATAGTTGTTGCAGTCGCTCCGATCGCCCTTGTTCTTGTACAGTGTTATGATGCTTGAATCTTTGAAATCCTGTGGGACTTGTCCTTCACGCCAGCATAGCTCTATTAGCTGGTGGATCTGTATAGTGAGTGTGTCTTGCCCACTCCTGATAACCTCTAATGGAATCCCATCCTTACCTGGAGCCATGCCACATGCAAGTTCATTTATAGCACACTTAACTTCTGTTATGGTGGGAAGTGTGTTCAGGTGGTCAAGAGTTGGTAGAGCCTCTATGGCGTTGAGGGCATCATCCGCTAGTTTGGTCTCACTTGAGTAAAGCTCCAAATAGTGCTCTACACATCTGTCCATCTGCCGTTTCTTGTCAGTGATGATTTCTCCAGTCAAGGTTTTCAATGGTGCACTTCTTTTGATCACTGGACCACAGGCTTTCTTTATTCCTTCATACATGCTTCTTATGTCTCCCTTATCACTTGCGATTTGAATGGACTCACATAACTTGATCCAATAATCATTTGCACACTGCCTGGCAGCCTTTTGCACATCCTTCCTAGCTTGCCTTAGCTCACTCAGAGTGTTACGCGTTGGTCTTTCCTTGTTTCTTAAGAGAGCTTTCTTCTTCTTATCAATCAAGGGCTGCAGAGTCTCGCTGTAGGCCGCAAACCAGTCCTGCCTCTTATGATCCACAGTGCCCTACGGCAGTTTTGTAAAGAGTTTCCTTAATTTGACCCCACTTTTCATTTACTGTACAATTTTCTGGTGTATCAGTGAAAGCGTCTTCAAGTTGCTGTTGAAACTGAAAGCACTATTCAGGATCATGAGCGTTAATAATATTAATCCTGGGGCTAGATTTGTGTTTAGCTGTGTAGATTCTCTTTGGTCTCAGTCTAACCCTTGCAACAACCAAAGAGTGATCCGTATCACAGTCAGCACTGTGGTAACTACGAGTCAATGATATATGATTCAGATGTTGTCTCCGTGTGATGATGAAGTCCAGCTGGTGCCAATGGCCGGATCTTGGATGTTTCCATGTGACCTTATGCATCTCTTTTGTTTTAAAAAAAGAGTTTGTAATACATAGGTCATTACTGGTGCAATGCTCCAGCAGCCTTTGCCCATTTTCATTCATGCGACCGATGTTGTATTTTCCAATGCACACTGGCCATGAACTCGAGTCCTTGCCCACACGAGCATTGAAATCACCGAGCATATAAATGTAGTCAGATTTTGGAACTGCCTTGATCACGGAGTCTAACTCCTCATAGAACAAATCCTTCACATCATCAGAGGAATCGAGTGTCGGTGCATATGCAGTAATAATGGTGGCAAACCCACAAGAGGTTGCCAAGCGCAGGGATAATAGTCTTTCATTTCCTCCTGCTGGAATTTCAATCATTCCAAGTAGCGAATTCTTCACTGCAAAGCCCACACCGTGTTGCCTTTTTTCTGCCTGCCCTATACCCTTCCAGAAAAAGGTGTAGTTGTTTTCCCTGAGTGACCCTTCCTCAGCGAGGCGAGTCTCCTGCAGGCCAGCAATATCAATGTTAAGACGATTGAGTTCGGCATCAATCACAGCCGTTTTTCTCACATCGTCAATATTGGTCAAGTCAGTGGAAAATCCTGGACACATGGTTCTCACGTTCCAGGTTGCAAGCCGTAGCTTGAGGTTTCTATTTTTATTTTTGTTTGTACCTGGTGCATTGGTTTTACAGCCTGCGATTCAGATTTTGTCCTAGCCCCAAGCACCCATTGAAGCAGGCAGGCTGTGGCGGATCAGCACCCAATTGGCTGGGGGCTGCCCAGCTTGAGGCGGGCGGTAGCTGATCAGTGACACCTATAGGTGTCTCCCACCGTCAGAGACAACGAGTGGCGCCCCATGTCTACGCCAACTGACAAGGACTTAGAACCCGTAACAGTTGCCTCTCGCTTTGATTCCGAGACCAGTTAAGACCAGGGATGGAGTTATTGCCTCTCCATAGCACAAAGCCTGGGCTAAAATATAGAGATCATGTGTTGCCCATGCAGCATGATCCCTCTCTCGGCCTGCCTAGTTCACTCCAGAGGAAAGGTAACACCCCTACATCTGGAACAAGACAAGCTGCAGAAGCTGCCAGGTCAGCAAAGCAATGCTCTAACTGTCCGCCTGTCGGAGCTTCGATCCTAGACCAGTCGCCAACCAAGGCTTAGGGCCTGGTCTGCCTTGCCATGACAATTTTGTCTTTAGCTTGCATTTCCTCGCACCAGGGTAAGGCTTGTACCCTCCCAATTGCGCTCTTCCGCCCGAAGCCGTTGGCACAATGTGGGGTGTCGGGTATGGTAAGCGCCGCTCAACGTTCGGCGCTAACAGAAACCAGGTAGTACCGTCTACTGTTATACGGTAGCTCAGTCATATCTGACTAAGACCTGATTGATATATATATATATATATATATATATAATAGCATGTAAGCAAGCAGAGTAAGCCGCTGTAGTTTTTTTTGCCCAGTGTTTGCCAGCCGACTCGTTGGTCATAAGTTCGAATTCCCATCGAGGACTATTGCCTTTAATAAAAATGGCATAGCCTCACTGGTCGAGGCAGCCTAAATGTTTTGGGAAGTAAAGGAGACCCATGCAATATTGATCTATATTTAAGTTCCTAGGAGTGTTAACATTATGAAAATCGCATCATATACTCAAAAACATAATATCATACAATATAGTCTTTTACTATTTTACATTACTTAGATATCTTTACAATACATATGGTATATTATGGCCAGTTCATAACACCAAAGTAATTCTGCAAAGATAATTGGATCAAATAACCTCAGGTCCTGTACGACATCACACTGATTTTGGACAACAGGATGCCTTCATCCGACATACAGGACTTCGCGTTGGAGCTCAAGCCAACGAACACGAGCAAGCAAGCAAGCAATATAACGTTTAGTGTTATTTATGAACGATTTAGGGGGGGGGGGGGGGGGGGAGCTAGAAAGAAGCGATGCCATAGTTCTGGCTATCAACAAGCGTAGTTACAGACAATATATGTAGACGTCACTGATGTGCTCTCATCAATACTACACGCTTATCTCTAAACACACATACTCGAAATTCGATGAAGAACGAACTAAGAATTAGAACTAAAAGGAGGAGGAGAGAACGAGAAGAAGAAGTAGGTTGAGGAGTAGGAGTAAGGTGAGGAGAAAAGGGTATCAAAAGAAGACAAGGAAGAAGAAGAAGAAGAAGAAGAAGAAGAAGAAGAAGAAGAAGAAGAAGAAGAAGAAGAAGAAGAAGAAGAAGAAGAAAAAGAAGAAGAAGACGGAGGAGGAGGAGCGGTGGAGGAGGAAGAAGAATAGACAAAACAAAGAGGGTGGGTGGGGGAGGGGGTGGAGGGTTAGTTGCTCGAGTGTGTTTGCTTTTGATCACAGAATGTTTTATTATTGAGAGTTATTGCTTTTCACAACCTATAGCACATTCTATAGCTAACGTTTTGAAAATGTGAATTAATCCTTGTAGCTGCAAATGAAGAATATTTGCTGATAAAGACCAGTTATTTGTTAAACGACAATTAATCTGTAAAAACATGTGTTTAATGCAGTGTGTCTATACATCCCCTGTTGCGCATATATGTTATTGATGCTACAGCACAGCCCTACGATAATGGTAACAAGCGTTTCTCATGCTGTACTTTTCCCTTCAAATGGGAATCAAATCAAGAAGCATTGTTTTTCAAATTACTTTTTTGGCTCCGTTACTAACAAATTGCGACTGGTATGTTACGCAAGATGGAATGTTTCTTTCTAGAATTGTAGTCGTTATTAATGTTCAAGCGAACATCATAATGTATTCTTTTACCGCACAATACGAATACAATACAATGCGACCATAACAATAGTTAAATGACATATTTAAGATCTATACATATTACATACCAGTTCTTGTTCCTTGCAGCAGTCACTCAGTGATAATAAGCAAGTATTGGCGCCTGACTTGCCGATGGCGACAAACCTTTCTAGCGTGGGTGTACTGACTGCCCCTACTCAAAACTCGTGCACTTAGTTAACACACTTAACCTGGTTACACGTACCAACAGTTCACTTAGATTGTCTTACCTAGGACGGGGAGAGTTATTTTACTCCATGACCCCACTATTCTTCAGAGCTTATAGTTTGCACTTGAAGTGTGCACAAGTGGAAGTTAACCAATGCCCACAAATGTGTTCTATACACCTAATAGTGTGTGTGGGACTTGTCCCTGATTGCACCAAGGATGACAACCATTAAACAACTGAAGTACTTTGGCAATTGACTTTCCCTCCATTTCGCGATGGCAATTATGGACTCTTTCATTTGTGTGACATTTTCGATTGCGTCCCGGGGACTCAATTTTCGAAAGAAAAAGATGGGCTTCTGAAATTAATTTATCGGCTACGTGAAATCAAAATAAAATAATTTGATTTGACTGACAATCTCGTTTTTGGATTCTTGATTTGCGCCATAAAAATTATATTTAAGCTACTGATGTTTGTTATATTTGAGTTCAACAACTAATTCTAAGCTTCAACCACCACTGAAGACTTAACTGAAACCAAAACTCCTAATAGTCTTGCATACTGATTACTAACCCGTTGTTAATTTACTGACAATGCCTGTGATGGCTTACGCTATCGAGCAAGTGGTTTCAATGTTGCTTGTGAAAACAGAGATTCGCGTGTACTATCTGTACCAGTATCACCCCTTTAAACTGTTGACCACAGGTACAGTTTGTGTGCACTACCCAGTCATCTTGAGTCAAACAATTCTAAACCGGACTGAACCCTATGCAGCAGCAATTATCTGTTGCCCTTGTAACTCAGAAAGATAATATCAGCCGTATTGATCGTGTCTGTCCTACGATTGTATCTAAGTGGTTTTAATCCATGGAACTGAACTAGCTGAAATGTTAACTCATTATTTTCATTTCAGACAGATACATTCATTTGAGTGTGATTATTGTGCATAATGGGTATCGGTAATGTTTTGTGCTACTAAATTCCGATACTATTCTAAATAGGCATCATAATTTAGCCTTCATTTGACACCACACGTGAGAAGACTGAGTCGGAAGCAGCTATAAAGAATCCAGCCGTATAAATACTGACACGTTGCCCAGTCGATATGTCTAAAATGCATGGTAATTTATAGAATAAAAATTAATGAAACTCATTTGTGACAGGCTCCGCGTTATTTATCCTCATTAAGTATGCATTTGCAACCAACTGTAAGACAAGTGCACTTCTTAACATTGACACAACAAAATAATGGTTGGACAGACTATCAAAATAAATGCTAATTTAAAATGTCTATTTGCTTGTTATTAACCAATTATTTGAAACTGAAACAAAATATAAGAGGACACATGATAGCATATGTGTTTTTATTCTTGCAACACTAGATATGTTTAACATTCAAGTAACGAACGATATATATTTGTCACATTTATAAACTTTTCGATAAATATTCGATCTAACGATAACCATTTAAGAAAAACATGTAATGCAAACAGTTTATTGATATCTGCTACAATGAGAAATACGACAAATGACACGTCCATCGTCGAGGACCTAATCACAGATACACAATACATTATTATAATTGAGTGTACCTCAGACATCGGGACAATGCTTGCCTTCATGGGCGTCATCTCAAATATCCTCAACATTAGAACTTTTATTGCAATGGGATTAAGCGATGGCGTCACGGTTTCCTTTCTTGCATTGGCAATCTTTGATTTGACTTATCTGATTGCTTCATTGTGTCTCGGTGTCGCTGTTGTGTTTTATGTTACCGAGATGAGAAGCAAAATTCGATTTCAAATAGAACCGTATGGTGTATGCGTGTTTTTCGGTAGCTGCATGGTCTTCATTAATTTGACTAACGTCCTAACTACAACTTTCCTAGCTGTTGCACGTTGTATGTGTGTATACAGACCTCTCCAATTTAAGAATACTTTTACCAGAAAAAGAGCTATACATTTCATGGTAGGAGTTGCCATATTCTCTATTACCATTTATTTACCGATTCTGGTCAATATGGGGATGGTATACCAGTTTGACAAAAGGACCAACACATCAAGGCCGTCGCTCTGGATCTCGCCCAGTCGAGAGTTCATTAAAGAAATCGTGTGGCTGGTTATCGACATGGTTTTGCCAGTAACCACACAACTCATTATTCTTGTCTGTGTGGTCATTATGGTCAACAGTCTTCAAGAGGCGTCCAAATTCCGGCAATCCTCAGCAAGCGTCTCAGGGAGGATATTCAGCGACGACGATAAAAGTAAGAGCTGCAATAGAAAAGACAAGATGCCATACCCGAATGATTCTAGCATCACGGGTGATAAGCTAACAGGAAAGGATCTCTTAGTGGTTCAACAAGTAGTTCTTATTTCTGTGGTGTATATTGTATGCAACACTCCAAAAATCCTCATTAGTATTGCCACAGCCATTGAGCCAGAATTTACAATAGGAAAAGCATTCTCAAAATTATACATGTGCGCGAATGGTCTCAGAAAGCAATTTGAAATCTTGAACGCTGCTGTTAATTTGATTATTTACTATAAATACAACTCTAAATTTAGATCAACATTACGTTGTCAGTTTCATA
Source organism: Cepaea hortensis (assembly GCA_963921405.1). Classification (NCBI taxonomy): domain Eukaryota; kingdom Metazoa; phylum Mollusca; class Gastropoda; order Stylommatophora; family Helicidae; genus Cepaea; species Cepaea hortensis. The sequence goes on from OY992886.1 coordinate 61,858,269, forward strand.
TTATAAATAGAACACCGAGACACCTTGAATAACTGCTATGTTCAAGGCATTAAGCAGTTATTTAACTATCGAAAGCGTGTCATCACCATCACCATCAGCGTGTGCCATGCCAACTTGTGTAGACGTTTATGTTTCTCCACAGATGATCCTCTGTTCTGGGTTAGTTCTGCTGATATTTTGATGATGGGAGACACATTATTGTATTGTAAAAGCAGCATGGGGAACAAGCACCCACCGGGATAAGAGGGCGATTGTGCAAATGGACACTTACTTGTCCTAAAATCTGAATGTCACCAACACCATCCATCCATCATAGTTTTTCTCGGCCTGCTTCTTCTTTTCCTTCTTCCCTACTAATATTTCTAGTGATCATATTGTCCAATACATCTCGTCTGTAGCATGTCATGACATCATGGGAAGATAATGTAGTGGTTTCACCTTGCCTTTCATATTCACACTGGGATATGTTACCTCTGCCTTTGACAACAATTTCCGATGACAGGACAAGTGAGTTCCCATTTGCAGAGCCGTCCGCTTAACCCGGTGGATACTTGTTCTCCGCGGCTGCGTTTACCACACAATAGTGTGTCTACCATTCTCTAGCACGTGGAGGTACATTTGGGGCTTTCCGTAATTGAGTTTTTAGACCATGATGACCATAATCAAACTCTCCCCAACCTTTAAAGGGCACACCCGTGGTACACGTGTATAAACTTTAAACACTGCAGTCCTTGTGATAACATAGTGTGTGGCGATATAATCTCATTGTAACAATCGTAAACATTCTACGTTTTATGTTAACATAGTTTTATAATAACAAATGTTGCTGTAAATTGTAACATTGCATTGTTTTGTTAACAGATTAATATGACAATATAATTATGTATCAACTGTAAACAATAAAGTGCTTGACACACTTTCGTAAAAATATAATGTCATTGTATAAATTGTAAACATTGCAATACAGGCATTTGTGTCAATATAATGTCGTTGTGTAAACACCAGCTTAATATCAGTGCAGATCTCCGGAATAAGCGTTTATATGTGGTGTTTGTCCATCAAGAATGATGATAACCATCAATTTCATCCAATAGGGTTACCTCTGAAGTCGAAGTAGATTCGCCTGTTGGCGAGAGACACTGTTAATAAGGAAAGCTAATCCACACACAAAATTCAGTCCAGCACTACTAGAAGTAGTGTGTATGAACTACACTTGAGTTCAAAAAGAGAGCAAGCGCAACAAACAAATATCCAATAGGGTTGACAGATTGGAGCCGTGATTTCTACGATGGCTGGTAAGGCATATTTTGGCTCGAAATGTGCTTTGACAATGTGGACAAAGAATGCTTGAAGTTCCAGGAGGAGGATCTTCAGTGGCTTTTTTTCCAGCCTTTTTGTTTCCACAGATCTTGCAGACCTGTTTGCTTCACAGTACGATACCCTTGCGTAATGATGTGCGCCACGAATTTCGGTCTTTGGCAGCAATCTCCCTAAAGCTCTCTGTGAAATCTTCAGAGTGTCTTTTTTAAGCATTTCCTCTGTCCGCCTTGGGAGCGTAAATCACAGCGCAGCTCGCCGTAAAACAAATTGTTTAAGAATCCTGTGATCTGGCATGCGAATTAAGTGACCAGCCCAGCGAATCTGATTTTGTTTTTCATTAGTAGAGTGTGGATACTGGGCATTGACGCTCTTTCTAAGACTAGTTTCCGTTGCCATTTAATCTTCAATAGCTTACTAAGGCAGACTGTGTAGAAGTGGTTTAATTTCCACACGTGTCGCTGGCAATCAGTCTAGATTTCACAAGCACATAGCAGTGTGGATAATACGACTGCTTTGTAGATTGTTAGCTTTGTTTGCAGGCTTATTCTATTTCTGTTCCACACATTTTTGTACATTCTGCCATGGCCGCGCTGGCCTTGGAGATTGTTGCATTTACTTCGTCATAAATTGTGGCAACTTATGACACAGTGCTGCCAAGAAATGTTAATTTTTCCACAATACTTAGTCTATGACCATTCATTTTGATATTCGTCTCGGTGTGATTATTTCATGGTACTGTCTGGTACATAACTACAGTCTTCTCTAAGTTGATATTGAGCCAAAAGTTGGTACAGGCATATAAGAAATCTGAAACGCCGTGTTGCATGTCTGCCTCTGATTTAGCATAAAGAGCGCAATCATCAGCAAATAGAAGCTCTATGACAGTGTCGCTTGTAGTTTTGGTTTTAGCTTTCAGCCTTCTGAGATTGAACAATTTTCTATCCATGCGGTAACTAATTTCTATTCTAATGTCATTGTTTTCGAAGGCATTAGTCACCATATGTGAAAACATGAGGCTGAACTGTGTTGGTGCCAGCACATAGCCTTGCTTCACTCCATTGGTGACGGGAAAGGGCTCAGACAATTCGCAATTTTCCTGGACTCTTGCAGCCATCATGAAATAGCCGTACTATTTGGACAAACTATAGTGGATAGCAATATTTTGCTAGAATCTTCTACAATCCTTCTCTGTTGACTGTATCAAAAGCCTTGGTAAGATCAATAAAGGTGAGGAACATATCGGAGTTCTGTTCCTTACATTTCTCTTGCAACTGCATTGCAGCGAAAATCGTGTCAACAGTTCCTCATTTTCTAAAGCCATATTGACTCCCAGGAAGAAGACTTGGCCGAAATGGGATGTGAGCCGAATTGGAAGATTCTGGCGAGTATCTATCCTGCAATTGAGAGCAAGGCGATGCTTCGATCGCCGGCTTCCTTTACGTGAATATAGGTGGACTATTGACGCGTTATTGAAATCTTGTGGCATGGTCTCGTTCACCCATATGTTTGTAAAAAAATGGTGAAGCTGCTCTATCAGAACCGGTCCATCTGCCTTGTAGATCTCAGCCGGGATGAGTCATGACCAGAGGCCTTACCGCTGGAAAATTGATGGATAGCTTTGTTTATTTCCCCGATGGTTTGGTAAATCAGCAAGAGTACCATTAGTGGGGACTTGAGGAAGGCAGTTGATGGCTTCGTCATTGAAGGAGTGGATTGCATTTAAGATATTGCTAAAATGCTCTGCCCAGCGTTGGAGGATGTCTTTCTTGTCGATGACCAATGTTCCTCCATCTGCACCAAGGAGGGGAATAATGCCAGGTGATGTAGCGCCATATACATATTTAGGTGAGTCATAGAAGTGTTTCATATCATGTATGTCAGCAAAGCCTTGGATCTCATCAGCCTTATTGCTCAGCCAGGAGTTCCACATGTGTTGAAGCTTCTGCTGCATGAATCTCCAGATGTTGTTAACGGCATCTTTTTTATGTTGACTTCGAGTTGTTCAAATATGTCTTCTGGAGAAAGAGTTTCTCGGACAGCAATTAGTTGATGTTTTAGAAATTTTCATCGAACTAGTCTATATGCTTTTAGGAGTCTGGACTCGGGATTTCCAAAGCAGTGTTGTAGCTTGTGTCCTTCAGGGCTATCCACTGTTTCCGCGTCTTGTTTAACTGCGACACTGGGCTTGAGCGGTCCTCCGGCATATTTACAAACAACAACTGCACTTTCTTCCTATTTAGGCGGGTGATGCTTAGTTAATCATTTTAATAATCTGAGTTCAACATGCAGCAGATACAATATGAGTATAAATACAGCCAAAACCGAAGTAATGCAAGTTAGCAGGTGACCTGGTCCACTAAGTATACAGATAAATAGCACAACTCTGAAACAAGTTAAAGAATTCAAATATCTTGGAAGTATGATCACAGAAGATGGCAGATTGGACAGAGAAATCGAAATTAGATATCAAAAAGCTAGTGCACTTACATATCAACTATCACCCTTACTGAAACATCCAAATATACATGTCCGCAAAACGACAGATGATAAACAGTATATTCACACCAACCCTATGCTACCAATCTCAAACTTGGACTTTATCCAAATCACACTCTCGCACAATCAACACCTGCAAATTGAGATGCCTGAGGAGAGCTGCCAACTTAACAATCCGAGACCGAGTAAGAATGCTGTTATCAGACAGACAGTGGGATCAACATACATTTACTGAAAGACAGAAGATCAAATGGTTTGGCCATGTCGTTAGAATGCAACCCCAGCAACTACCATCACTGGCTTTACATCAAAGATCATCTGCGACGAGACCAAGAGGACGTCCAAGAAGAAAATGAATTGACGACATCAAAGACATTGTACAATCACACGTAATGACACTATCAAGTGCAGCCCACCGGGCGCTGGAGCGCAAATTATTCCCCCCCCCCCCCCCCACGACGCTTGACGGTAGAATTGGAAGATGGTGGTGATGATGATATATAGTTTTTTTTTTTTTTTTTTTTCTCTTTTCCCTCTTGAGGACGCCGTGGTGGTTTGATGTGCATGTTTATTTTTGAGACACCCAGATGATGGACTGTCCAACATTCGGCACTACGCATGGATTTTGTCACCCGAACGTCTTCTTTGTCACTCCTCCTGACGATGACATAGGTAATGAAGTGCTAGTGTTTGGATTGAGGGTGCGTCCACGATGTCCTATTTCTCATGGGAAGACGGAAAATTGTGTTGGTAATCAGGAGATAGTGTTCATCACATGTCTTAAGGAGGAGTTCATTGTTGTTGCAATGACCGACTCCGTGCTTTCCAATAATGCCACTCCAAGAGGCGGAATCCATGTCTACTCTGGCATAGAAGTCCCCAAGGAGTATACGTTTGTCTCGTTTGGGAACAGATGTTAAGACATTGTGCAGGGTCACAATGAACTTGTTCTTGACCTCGGCATAATTGGTCATAGTTGGTGCGTAGATGCTCACGACGATTGCATGCTTCCTTCCGTTTAGCAAGGGTAACTAAATGGTCATGAGCCTGTCGTTTATAGCCGTCGGAAATTCAGCTAGTTTTCCGACCAGAGCCGATTTATTGGCAAATTCCACACTGGACTGGCGTCTTTCTTCACGTTTCCTTCCTCCCCTGAAGTCTTTGCAGCCGGCACCTACTTCACAGGCTTTCCCCTCATCTGCAAGTCGTGACTCGCTCGACGCTGCAATGTCGATGTTGTACCTGGCTGTGTTATGTTAAGTTGAGTGGAGATACACATATCCCCAGATAGTGTTTTTTTTTTACATTTAAATTCGCATATCCTTTACAGGACATCGCTGTCAACATCAGCATCTTTAAGCTGATTGTTGATTTCTTGGCAAGATTACGCTCAGCAGCTTGCCATTGCTTTCTGAGCGGCCGGCTCACTTATCCCGCATGTCATCAACGCGGGGAGAACCACTACCAATTCTTTCGCACTGCGTTACCCTGCGTGGATAAACGGGATTACGGAGAAAGTCGTGTAATCCCTCGGCCAGAGAGACCGCCGACTACTAATTGAAAACAAGAACCCTCCCCCACCCCTCCCCTAGTGTTGAAACAGACAAATCTGGTAGGATTCCACTAAGATATCAGGTAATGTTTCCTAGTAGAAGACTAAGGTAGCACAGAAAAGGCACTGCCTTCAAAGAGCAGGACGCTCACTCTATTATGACTGAAGACAAGTAGTATCCCTGCCACACTGTTCTACTGTTCTACTTCCCCCGTATAGATTTATAGTATTATCAAACTATTGTACACTGATATAAAAAAAATAACTAACTGTTTGGTAAAGTTAAAAAATTATGATGGATGATTTGGGTGATATGCACAATGGATATCCAGAAATAACACCTTAATTAACACTATGCATGTTAGTTGTCAGTATGTGTAGCACTTCGTTGTAACACACACACACACACACACACACACACACACACACACACACACACACACAGGTTCTGGCCTTAGTACACTGATAGTTTGTATTGATAGTCTATTCCTTGGCTAGCATTTTGGCGATTGTTTGTTATGATGTTAGTTTATGGTACTCATCTGTGGGATAAGTCTGGATGGAACAGTTGAGCTCTGAGTGGTAAGTGGCTGATATCAGGTCTTCACGATTTAATACAGTAGAAAGGTGAGATCCCTCATAATTTACTGATGACTTCAAAATTAATGACACATTTGTACCCCGTATAGGCACAAACCGTGTAGCCACCACCTGTTGTAAATATAAGACCATATAACATTTGCACGTCCTCATGAGAAAGGAGCGTATTCCTATCCTATTGCTTGCCAAGGTTGGCCATATCCTTGTATGCTGCTTGTAGGGCGCAATAGTCACCCAGTAAACCCATACATCGCCTGCTCTTGAAACTTTTTTTAACCCTAAGGTCAGATCCTGTTTCGATCCAAATGAAATGATGCAATGAATATATATATATATATATATATATATATATATATATATATATAGTAGCCAACATGTTTACAAGATATGTCCCATCATATTGATGCAATAAGTCTCTTAACCGTCCGTAATATGCAGATGCCCATGTCACCTTTAATTTTGGAATAGTTGTTTCTACAGCCAAACTGATTTAATTCTTCAGGTGGTATCTAGACGATGATGGCATTAATATAAAGTTCTGGTGATAAACCCCTTCCAGTGTATATGGCTGCACATAATCATATTCTAACATATTTTATAGGTAGCACAATAATATTTCATAAACATATGTATTAGACACAAAAGAAATCATTAATTAATGAACTTATGAAAAAATTAATTAATTAATTAATTAATCTTAGTAGTAGATTATCTCATTATATATATATATATATATATAACAGATAAAGGAGTTATTGAAAGAACTAATATTACTTCTTAGGAGAATTGTCACTGTCATTAAATGCAGACTAGGCAAGGGAGGGAACACAGTAATACATACTTCACTAGACAAAAAATAGACTGCCAGCAATCTTCATAGCAATTCATTTGGCAAGAAAAAGTCACTCATAAGGTAACCTAATATAACATATAGACATAATTACAGAATGGTTCGAATCCTCTCCAAGATAGTCCTATAAAATACCGATTTTAACTACAAGTATATCTTACCATAGTCTATGAAGTCAGATATATAAATCCTAACTGAAATACACAACCAGTGTTTGCTGGCACATGTTTTTTTTTTCTTTTAGGTATTTGGAAAGAAGCTGCCCGCTATGTAGTATATGCGGGATTAGAATGATACCACCACCCACACACTCGCTGGTTGGCTCTAACCGGACCTCTGCGAGAGCTGCGAGCCTCTATAGCAGGGGTGGCCAACAGGAGGCCCGCGGGCCGCATGCGGCCCGCCGGTAGTCATGTTGCGGCCCGCGGAGTGGGAAACGACGATGTGGTCGAAGCTGTAGCACGCTTGCTTGTTTACTTTAATTTCACCAAAAAAATTAGGTGCGTGGCCCGGCAAGAAATATAATTTTTGAAATTTGGCCCGCTTGCTGAAAAGGTTGGCCACCCTTGCTCTATAGTATCATTCTAATCCCGGATATACTACTCAGAACTAGAGCCACACTAAGAACCAGACTCCTGCGGTAGTATTAATGAGATATATTAATAAGGAATTAGACCGAACGAACGGACGTTATTTTCAAAGGGTAACAAATTGGGCACGCAGGCCCATCTTACATTCAGCCCTTCCAATCACTCATCTTTCGTTCATCAATAGTGCATACTACATTCACATAGGAAAAAACACACATTGTCAAATGAATGTTGTTGACATAAACAATGCATATTCCATGTTATGAGACACAACGCCCACCCACTCACACATTCCCCATCCACCCATACCCCCACACCCAACAACACACACATACCTCCATGCACACATACACACCCCATCCACTGTATAAAGGTATAGGGGTACGCATCATGAACACATGACGGTGGGCGAGCCGCAGTGTAGGGGTGAATACTGTAGGAAGCACAATGCGTGGCACAAGAAGGGGGCGTGACAATCACCTGCGCGAGCTGTGGCATTGGAGTGAAAACCACCCTAGCTCTCTACGAGCCGCGAGGAGCCAACATTAAATACCACAAACTGCGATACCAGCAGGAGGGGCTGTTCCCCCGCGAATGGAAGCGCCTGAAAAAAATCAATATTTGAATTCTGGGAAAAGACATTTCCATGAGAGAATTAGAAAGTTGAGGGTACGAGGTCAGTAGTAATCATGGCCACCGTAAAACTGTTGCAAGAGCAAGCCCGCCAGTGTGGGATGCCATGCAGCCACCGCTACAAGGTCGTTCTTGCCCGCGAAATAGCTCAAGCGAGAGACGCAGTCCACGCCATCCGACTCGAGCGGACCGCCACCACCAGGCTGTATCCATCTCTTACGGGTGTAGTCCAGGACGCAGCGCGCACCACGTGGGAGGTCGCGTGTTTGGAAGAGGAGGTCACCGCCGACCTGCGAGCGCGTATATACGCACCCCTAGTACTTTTCGCCGCCATAGACGCCAATGCGAGGCTGCGCTATCTACACCAGGAGCCATTCGCCCTACTCGTCGCTCAGCGCGGCCCCCGACCCGTGGAGGAAGTGATCATAAAGGATAGTGAAGAGCGAGGGAGGTGAACAATCATGTGGAAGATCTTCCAAGGGCTAGGCAGTCCGATCGTAGAGATGCTTATGCCCAGAATCGAAGCATTGAGGTCAGCCTTACTGCGGTATGCCTACACCTACCAGATCCAAAACATCGAAAATAGAGACGTCATGCTGTACCACACAAATCTATGAGGGACCCCAGAATTGATCATCCACATCGGGCAACCACAACATGATTGGAAGAGTGTGACCCGCCTTGACACTAACCAAATCTACCGCCCGAATACCAAATGGGTCTTCGTTAGGTGGGTGCAAGTTGAGTTGAAGGCGATCCTCAGTCCCAGGTTTTATTAAGGGCCGGGCAGCCACCAGATTGGCTGCCACAAAAGAAGGGGCTGTACGCGTTAGACAACTACAACGACAACCTCTGTCTGTTCCGGTGCGTTTATTTTCGCCAACGGATATGCTCCGCCCACCGGGTATTTGGCGTCCTTGTTGAACTTGACATCAAACAAGGAGTCCGTCAAGGATGTGTTATGTTCCCCTATTTGTTTAACATGTACGCCGAAAATGTAACGTGGTTGAACGCCTCTAATCCGGGTTCCTTGGGTTCCAGGGTCTGGCCATCACTCGCCACCTGCTTGTGGTGGCGAGGTCTCGGAGGTTTGACGCCGAGCCGCCAGCGTCTGCAGCCTACCTTGTGCCAGACATATTGGTTACCCATTCCTCTGGAAAACACAAGACTAGGCCGAGAGAGGGAACATGTCGTTTGGGCACCACATGTTTCTCTGAAGCTCTGTCCAGGCATTGGGATGGAATATTGACCACATTCTAACTCACATACTTTGGTCTGTCAAGACTGCAAGGTGCCACTCACTCACGCCTGTCAACGTCCTAAAGACCTAGGGAAATGAAACTCGGGTTCAGACAGGCAACAAACTCCATTCTGATACTTTCTGATATAATTTATTCACAGTAATCTGGCGAAGAATGGGTTTCGCAGCCAGTTACAATATTTACGATATCACAGGAGTTCATAACAAAGCAATCATACACATAACCATCACAGCAAACTCTATCAACTATCTTATAATCAACAATCCTTAAATACACTTGGTTTCTATCTATCAAGTCCCCCTTAAGCTAAACCCTCCTTCGTCCTCGGTGTCCAGTCGCCGTCTGCCCTTCGACGTGTATGAATGTTAATATATTTTACTTGGCAAAACCAAGAGCTGTCGAGAAATTGAAGTAGAATTTAATCGTCTTGAGCTGGCCAAAACCGGCTTGAACCCCCAAAATAGCCTGTCAACGTCCTAAAGACCTAGGGAAATGAAACTCGGGTTCAGACAGGCAACAAACTCCATTCTGATACTTTCTGATATAATTTATTCACAGTAGTCTGGCGAAGAATGGGTTTCACAGCCAGTTACAATATTTACGTTATCACAGGAGTTCATAACAAAGCAATCATACACATAACCATCACAGCAAAACTCTATCAACTATCTTATAATCAACAATCCTTAAATACACTTGGTTTCTATCTATCAAGTCCCCCTTAAGCTAAACCCTCCTTCGTCCTCGGTGTCCAGTCGCCGTCTGCCCTTCGACGTGTGTCGGGCGGACACAGGGTGTAACTCTCTTCGAGCTTCTCGTGGAAATGGTCCTGGCATGCTGTAGGCGGGTTCCACCTGTGTCCACGGAGCTGTAGGCAAACAGACCCATCATTCTCGAAGGCTCGAGATTGTTTGAGCGTTCGAGTGGTTACGTTTACTTCCCTTATTTTGGTGTTATATCCCTTCTATAAATCCCTTCTAACTTTATGTCCATACCTACTCTATGTGAGACCTTGACAAATGAGAAATGTAAGAAAAGATATAAACATGGAGCTATATGATACCCTAAATATCGGTGGTCATGACATACCAGAGGTATGCTGATGGGTATGCTGATGATACAGTATTGCTATCCACAACACAGAATGGCATAGAAAACCTAAAGCCTCAACCCAATTGAATAGTGAAAATCACAACTTATATCTTAACATAGCAAAAACAAAGATAATGCATACCGATAAAACCATTATGGAGAAAGAAATATATCTTCAGCAAACTTTAACAATCGACTACTTTGTGTGTTGAACAACACACGAAAGGCACTGTCTCTTTCAACCACGTGGCCACTCTCGAGCACATGTCTCCCGACCGAAGAAGCCAGATTTTTCCGGTGTGTCGGCCTGCCTAGGCTACCATCTTCTGTGTGTAGTATCTTGTCCAACCAATTCGGAATATGTTCCGAAACCCTGCAATGTAACTGTCGCTCAGTTCTGCCTATGTAGATGGCCACGCAGCTACATGCAGATGCGAGGCCATCTACATAGGCAGAACTGAGCGACAGTTACATTGCAGGGTTTCGGAACATATTCCGAATTGGTTGGACAAGATACTACACACAGAAGATGGTAGCCTAGGCAGGCCGACACACCGGAAAAATCTGGTTTCTTCGGTCGGGAGACATGTGCTCGAGAGAGGCCACGTGGTTGAAAGAGACAGTGCCTTTCGTATGTTGTTCAACACACAAAGTAGTCGATTGTTAAAGTTTGCTGAAGCTATCCTAATCAACCTTTGTAAGCTGTCCTTGTGTAAGCAGAAAGACATGTTAGTCAGTTTAAAAGAAATATATGTTAATGAGAAAAAATTGGAGGTGGTGGAAAATTTTGAATATCTTGGGTCATTGATTACCAACAACGGAGACACAATGAAAGAAATTAAACGACGACTATCAATTGCTCTTCAAAGACTAAAACAACTGAATAAATTATGGAATGCGACAGACAGAAGTATAAAAATTAGATTTTTAAGAGCATGCATCTTTCCCATTGCAACATACGCCTGCGAGACCTGGACACTTACTAAACAAGCTGAACAGCGTATAAATGCATTTGAATATAATTGTTATAGACGAGTTCTAAGAATATCTTAGGTAAAGAAAAGAACAAATACATTCATACTTCAAGAGCTGAATATTGAAGAAGGTTGGCTATTAAAGACGATAAAACAAAGAAAGCTGAAATATTTTGGTCACTAGAAACGTCATGAAAGTTGGGAGAGAACAGTAATGGAGGGGTATATGCCTGGGAAGAGAGGAAGAGAAGGCCAAAGAGAAGATGGGTTCAGGATATGGTGGATGATCTCCAGATGGGTGTATCGGACGCGGGACATCTTTCTTATGATCGAGAGGTTTTCCGGAAGGTTGTTATGGGAGCGAGGTTCTGCAAAGGACATGCTACTGAATGAATGAATGTTGAACTCGTAAGCAGTCATTATTAGCCGTGCTAATATGTATATCACGCTAAGCACCGTCAAACATGGGGAACCCATCCTCCTTAACCCGGTACTAGACAATTGCGATGGTGACCTGGAGACAGCTGTCGTGGAATTGTTGTTCTATCCAGCGTGGTTTAATGTTTCCATGAAGTGGAGAACTCTTGGTTCGAAGTTGGTGAGGAACTGGTCGTTATCCCGACGGATATTATGATGTGTGTACTTTCAACAAGCAATTCTTTGAGCCTCGCTAGCTTTCTCTGTTGCTGAACCCAGCAGCCGTTCTCATAAGTCTCGGTGGTTTTCAACAGGGGGAGGGGGTCTTTATGTGGGAAAGGCTAGGTGATGCTCTTGGGTTCGAGCCCGAAAGAATGATGTAGGTCATACAATCTTTGGGAAGAAGTTTCCTAACTTTATCAAATATAAGGTGTTGTACATTCATCACAAGGGGCTGTCGTCATATGAGAACCGTCATAATTCGCTTCTCTCTAACTCCTCCGGGCTGTGACCATTACAACAAGAGGAATGTAATCAAGGTAGACACATCTCTATATTTCATTGTTCAAACTGTCAAATTCATGAAACAAACCATAACTCTATTTCATTGTTCAAACTTTCAACTTCCTAAAAAAACACAAATTCTCTATATTTCATTGTTCAAACTTTCAAATTCATTAAAGAAAAAAGAGCTCTATATTTGTTGTTCAAAATTTCAAATTCACGAAAGAACAAAATATCTCTTTATTTCATTGCTCAAACATTCGAATTCATGAAAGAACAAAGCATTTATATATTTCATTGTTCACACTTTCAGTTAAAGTGGTGTACAAAGTTGAGTATTGCGATATTTATTACAAATCAACATGCAATAATCTGCATGCAATACACTTAACGATAAATTGCTATTAATTAAAATTGTTAACATTTTGGTCACTTTAATTTCTCATTACTTCAGATCTGAAGAATTCAAAATTAAGTATCAAATATTTGTTGTTATTTACGGACATATATTATAATCTAAAAGCGATTCAAGTTATGCGTGAGACAATGTTTCTTAAACTATTGACGATGTCAGTTCTGAATTGTGGACTACTTCAAGCAGTACCAACTTGTTATAACTGACTTACCTTACACAACTTAATATCAAGATAAATTCAAGTGATTTTCACGGACAATGTTACGTATTAATTAAATAATTTCTATATTATTAACTGTGCATTATTACATGATAAATTGTTTATTGTATAGTATATGATATTGTATAATTTCGTGTAACAAATATTGTGTATATTGTGTATTGTATTGTATTGTATTGTGTATTGTGATTGTATATTGTGTATGAATGGATATACTAGATTTTTCTTTCCAACAATTGTGTATTGTTGAGAGAAGGAAGAGAGAAACACTAGAACTTTTTTTAATGTTGAAACAATTATTATATTATAATTAATTAGAATTATAATTGTTGAGACAATTATCCATTTTTTTTTTTTATATGAAAAGAGAAAAGAGATTAAATGTTTTTCCGCACATCACATGTCTCAATCCATCCAGCATCACTTCTCTTGGCCTTCCTCTACCTCTCCTACCCTCGATCTTTCCAGTTGTCATGATGTTCTCCAATGCTTTTTTTCTCATGACATGACCGAAGTAAGCTGTTTGCATCTTTCTTATTGTTGTAGACAATGTTCTAGTTTCACTAGCCTGTTTCAGGCAATCGTCATTAGTAACTCTGATAGTCCAAGGAATTGGCTACATTCGTCTCAGGAACCACATCCCTGTTGCTTGCAAGTTATTAATAATTTCTTAATTTTCATTTCAACATTCCAAGATTCACTGCCATACAGCAAAACTGGTTCTATATAGTATTTCAACATTCTCTTCTTTACATCTTATATATAAATTAGGATGTGCGTATGTATCTCTGTATGTATTTATGTATCTCTGTCCGTATGTCCTTTATACGCTCGCGAACGGCCCATCCGATTGAGATGAAATTTTCTACACGCCTTCCTTTCATTCCAGAGATGCCAACTGTCGTAGTTTTTTTTTCTTCTTCCTCCTCCTCCCTCCTCCCTCCTCCCCCTCCCAAAATACGTACGTCCAGAAATGGTCTTCTACATAGACACTTCTCTCTGAGGTCCGCGATAACATATTAACCTGGTGGGATGGCAATCAATCATCCTACTACCTCCTCCCTCCTCCTCCCTTCTCCCTCTTCCTCCTCTCCCCTCCTCCTCCTACCCTCTTCCTCTTCCCCTCCTCCCTCTCCCTCCTCTTCCTCCTCCATCCTCCTCCTCCCTCTTCCTCCTCCTCCTCCCTCTTCCTCCTCACTCTCTCCTCCAACCCACTACCTCCCTCCCTCCTCCTCCTTCTCCTCTCCTCCCTTTCCCTCCCTCCTCATCCTCCCTCTACCTCCTCCCTCCTCCTCCTCCTCCACATCCCTCCTCCTCCTCTTCCCTCCTCCTCCTACCCTCTTCCTCTTCCCCTCCCTCCTCCTCCTACCTCCACATCCCTCCTCCTCCTCTCCCCTCCTCCTCCTACCTCTTCCTCTTCCCCTCCCCCTCCTCCTTCTTCCATCCTCCTCCTCCCTTTTCTCCTCCTCCCTCTTCCTCTTCCTCTTCCTCCCTCTTCCTCCTCCCTCCTCCTCCGTCCTCCACATCCCTCCTCTTCCCTCTTCCTCCTCCTCCCTCCTCCTCCATCCTCCTCCTCCCTCTTCCTCCTCCTTCTTCCATCCTCCTCCTCCTCTTCCTTCTCCTCCCTCCTCCTCCCTTTCCTCCCTCCTCCTCCTCCCTCTACCTCCTCCTCCTCCCTCCTCCTCCTCCTCCCTCTACCTCCTCCCTCCTCCTCTCTTTCCTCCCTCCTCCTCCTCCCTCTACCTCCTCACTCCACCTCCTCCCTCTTCCACCTCCTTCCTCCTCCTCCCTCCTCCTCCTCCTCCCTCTACCTCCTCCTCCTCCCTTCTCCTCCTCTTCCTCCTCCCTTTCCTTCCTCCTCCTCCTCCCTTTACCTCCTCCTCCCCCTACCTCTTTCTTCCTCCCTCCTCCTCCTCTTCCACCTCCCTTTCCTTCCTCCCTCCTCATTCTCCCTCCTTCCTCTCCCTCCTTCCTCCTCCTCCTTCCTTCTTCTCCCTCTGCCTCCTCCCTCCTCCTCTCCCCTCCTCCTCCCTCCTCCTCCTCCCTCTCCCTCCTCCATCCTCCTCCTCCCGCTTCTTCCTCCTCCCTCTCCCTCCTCTTCCTCCTCCCTCTACCTCCTCCCTCTACCTCCTCCCTCCACCCTCCTCCTCTCCTCCTCCCTCTCCCTCCTCCCTCTTCCTTCCTCCTCCTCCTCCCTCTACCTCCTCCTCCCCCTACCTCTTTCCTCCTCCCTCCTCCTCCCTCTACCTCCTCCCTCCTCCTCCTCCCTCCTTCCTTTCCCTCCTTCCTCCTCCTCCTTCCTCCTTCTCCCTCTGCCTCCTCCTCCTCCTCCTTCCTCCTCCTCCCTCTCCCTCCTCCATCCTCCTCCTCCCGCTTCCTCCTCCTCCCACTTCCTCCCTCTCCCTCCTCTTCCTCCTCCCTCTACCTCCTCCCTCTACCTCCTCCCTCCACCCTCCCCCACTTCCTCCTCCCTCTCCCTCCTCCCTCTTCCTTCTCCCTCTTCCTCCCTCCTCCTCCTTCCTCCTCCCCCTCCTCCTTCCTCCTCCTCCCTCCTCCTCCTCCCTCTACCTCCTCCTCCTCCTCCCTCCTCCTCCCTTCTCCTCTATCTCCCCTTCTCCCTCTCCTCCTCCCTCCTCCTCCTCCCTCCTCCTCCTCCCTCCTCTTCTTCTCTCCTCCTCCCTCCTCCTCCCTCCTCCTCCTCCCTCTACCTCCTCTTCCCTCCTACTCCTCCCCCTCCTTCTCCCTCCTCCTCCTCCCTCCTCCTCCCTCTACCTCCTCCTCCCTTCACATTCCTCCTCCTCCCTCCACATTCCTCCTCCTCCCTCTTTCTCCTCCTCCCTCTCCTCCTCCTGCTCCCTCCTCCTCCCTCATCCTCCCTCCTTCTCCTCCCTCCTCCTCCTTCCTCCTCCTCCCTCTCCTCCTCCATCCTCCTCCTCCCGCTTCCTCCTCCTCCCTCTTCCTCCCTCTCCCTCCTCTTCCTCCTCCCTCTACCTCCTCCCTCTACCTCCTCCCTCCACCCTCCTCCACTTCCTCCTCCCTCTCCCTCCTCCCTCTTCCTTCTCCCTCTTCCTCCCTCCTCCTCCTTCCTCCTCCCCCTCCTCCTTCCTCCTCCTCCCTCCTCCTCCTCCCTCTACCTCCTCCCTACTCCCTCCTCCTCCCTCCTCCTCCCTTCTCCTCTATCTCCCTCCTTCTCCCTCTCCTCCTCCCTCCTCCTCCTCCTCCTCCCTCCTCCTCCTCCCTCCTCCTCCCTCCCTCCTCTTCTTCTCTCCTCCTCCCTCCTCCTCCCTCCTCCTCCTCCTCCCTCTACCTCCTCTTCCCTCCTACTCCTCCCCCTCCTTCTCCCTCCTCCTCCTCCCTCCTCCTCCCTCTACCTTCTCCTCCCTTCACATTCCTCCTCCTCCCTCTTTCTCCTCCTCCCTCTCCTCCTCCTGCTCCCTCCTCCTCCCTCATCCTCCCTCCTTCTCCTCCCTCCTCCTCCTCCCTCCTCCTCCCCCTCCTCCTCCTAATCCCTCCTCCTCCCTCCTATTCCTCCCTACTCCTCCTGTCTCCGCCCTCCTCCTCCCTCCTCCATCTCCCTCTTCCTCCTCCCTCCTCCATTTACCCAAGACAGACAGACAGATAGTCGGTAACGGGAACGGGAACTTATATGACTACTTATATGAATTAAATGAGATGCTCCCCACCAGGGTCTGGGCGAAGCCGGGCAGGGTCAGCTAGTTAAGTGATAAAGAGATATTGCATAAGACACACTTCACTTTCTTAAATCCGACTTTTTCTTGCCCTATTCTGCTATGAAGGACACATATATGTCTCTCTGTGTCTATATTGACCTTTCAATTAGTGTCCTTAATGTGCATATTGCATTGTGTTTACACTTTTGTATCTAACATAGAAGTAAAGAACATATTTTATATATTGTTTGATCTAGAGATCCTAATTTAAGATGTAAATGATCAATGGGAAATGCTGAACAATTAAATCAGTTTGGCTGTAGAAACAACTATTCCAAAATTAAAGAAAGTGGGTCGTAAGAAGTGGATGACTGAAGAAATTTTCCAACAGATGGAAACAAGAAGACACAACAAAAATAATCCTGACAAATATGAAGAAATTCATAGAAAAGTCAGAACATTATGTAAGGAGGCAAAAAAAGCATGGCTTGAGAAATATTGCATAGAAATTGAAAAACAACACAAAAGTAAAAATACAAAATTAATGCACAAAAGAATTCAGGAGCTTACTAAATAAAGAAAACGTACATGACCAGGTTGAATAAAATCAAAATATGGAAAACCATAATAGTAAAATATCAGATTTTACATGCATGGTCAGATTATGTGAAAAACCTGTATGATTATAACAGAGACGAACAGTATGATATTCGAGATAATGATGAAGGACCATTAATTTTCAACATTTAGGTTCAGAATGTCCTTAACCATATCGAAACTGACCATACCGCCGGTTCAGACAACATCACAAGAGAAATTATTAATTCTTTAGAAGAATATGGAATAGATTAATTTACAAGACTGCTGAATACAATATTTTATACTCAAAATATACCCCATGAATTATGTAATTTTAAATGTCTTGGTATGTGATTAGCATCTAACAATGTTTATAATGATTCACATCACAAAGATTGTGCTAAGAATCATGATGTAAAGCGTTGGGAAGAGAATACAACTTGAAATAAATGAAGAGCAATGTGGGTTTGTAGAAGGCAAGGGTACAGTAAATGCTGTGATTGCTGCGAACAGTAATTGAACGTTCTATAGAAGTAAACAAAGATCCACATATTTGCTTTATTGACTACACAAAGGCTTTCGATAAAGTAAGACATGGCAACATGATAAAGATGCATGAAGATCTACAAATTAATGGGAAAGAACTAAGACTTGTAAAAACATTTATTTGAAACAACAAGCTGCATAAGAGTTGATAATGAAGTAGGTCAATATAAGCCCATAAAGAGAGGTGTGAGGCAGGGATGTGTAATGTCATCAGATCTTTTCCCCTATAAAGTGAAAATATTCTCAGAAATGTAGAAGTTATAAAAGGCATCGTGATTGGGGGACGAAATACCAATAAGATTATATATGCATATGATACAGTGTTGAGTGCAGACAATGAACAAGATCTGCAACATTTAGTAGTGAACAAATAGGGTTAGAATTCAAATGTAAGAAGACAGATTATGGTCGTCACTAGGACGAAGGAAATATCACAATGTAATATATAAGTAAACTGGAATATTTTTTAAACGAGTGAATCGGTAAAAATATCTCAAAACAGTCATAGCATCTGATGGGAGATGCCTCAAAAAGATTAGGACAAAAATCGTATTGGCTAAGGTAGCCTTTTGCAAGTTGAAAAACATACTGACCAATGAAAAGATGTCAATTGCAACGAAAAACAAGAGTGTTGAGGTGCTACATAGAATCTGTACTTGTGTATGGATGTGAAGCGTGGACAATGAGCAGACAATCTGAAAAAACACCTGATTGCTGTGGAAATTTGGTTTCTGACAACAACAAAAAACCACGGACAGACAAAAAATCAATGATCAAGCGGTTAGGATAAGAAGAAAACTGGGCACCCATGATTTAACCAGACATATAGTATCCGCCAATGTGAGGTATTCGTTGCTGATGTGTATAGAAAGAAATAAGGGAAAGTAAATATGCATTCTGTTTGTAAGAACAGCCAAAAGCTGCTGGACTTCTGTAGGTAAAGAACATTTTACGAGCTAAGATACAGCGACGACATAAGTTAAATAAAAGTGTGGTGCCCAGCCACTGAAGACACTATTGATGTAGAATCAGTATCCAAAATGTGCCATGGTTGCTAGTTGTTTGAATGTAGAATACATTTGAAAAATAAAGTACATATTGTCATTTCAAAATGTGCAAAAAAATTCATTAAATTATTTACAATTGTAACTGCTATGGTCTAACGCTGTTTTGGGTAAGCTGAAAAAAAAAAACCAATGAAGTTTTCATTATAACAGATTTTGGAAATGTCCACCACGGGCTGCAAGACATGACTGTACACGTCTCTTCGGATTGTGATATACGTGTCTTTTGTTATTTCTTAAATAGTAATTCTGATTGCTCAAAAAAAAAAGATAAGAGCATTCTGTTTATAGTGCAAAGAATTACTCCAACAGACGAAAGCCATTCATTGTATATTGCTTCACGATGGACTGTGGAGCATATTTTTGTTTTATACATCATGTACTTCATTTTTCAAATGTGCTCTTCAGACAAAGTGTAGTGAGCCTTTACATAGACACAAAAAAATAAGTATAATCTGTTGTGATATGTCTATCGTCGTCCTCCACAGTATTTCCAGTACTATCCAGTGCAGAACTTTGATAAAACTTGTGCACCAAGGGCTTTTTAATTTTGCATATCCTTTACAGGACGTTGCAGTCAATATCAGCATTTTTCAGCTGCTGGGGATGTACTAATGAAAATTACGCTCAGTAGTTTGCCATTGCTTTCTGAGCGGCCGCCTCACATCCCCCGTAAGTTACCAACGTGGCGAGAATCGCTACCGATTCTCGTGCAGGTTACGTTACTCACGAGAATATACGGGATTACGGAGAAAGACGTTAACCCCTAGGCCAGGCAGACCGGCTATCAAGGGCTACCATACTGACAATCCTGGAAGTATTTACATCAGTATTATTAATAACTCCAAGTGAGACTTAGCGTCGGCGTCAAAAAGGGACTAATTGATTGGCTAATCCAGCTTGGCTTGCCGGCCTAAATTTCAGCTGACCCCGGCGAGAATATTAGGGAGCGCAGTTGAAAATGTGACTTTATCTAGATAGGTCGTGTCTATTTCGTGTGGATTTATGTGCGCTGTATTCTCTCGATTCGAGGTAAGCTAAGATTATAGATGATAAAATAAGATGACGTCTGATGAACTATGGTCCAGGTAACATGTTTGTTGCCATGATACATTTGATGGTGGGTTGCGGGATAGGGGTACCCCATATCAAAGTAGAAGTAACGTGCCTCATTTCCTCCGCTAGCCTACGGGACACCCTTGGGCAAGGTGGAGTACCTGTTTAGCCCCCCCCCCCCCACCCCCAGCAGGGTAACGTGAAGCCATGTGAGCAGGTGGTGGATTGGACTCTGGAGCAGCTGACAGATAGTTGTTGGTTATGGTTTCAATTCAGAGACGGTGGGCAGAGGATCTCTCAATAGAGACAATGGCTGCTGTCATCCGATCAGTATGGTCACTGCCAGGAAAGAAGAATGGTAGACTTCCTTCCTTATTGATTCCCGGGCAGAGGAGGCTCGACAGCCTTGGTTGGTATCTCTTCTAAGAGAGGGAACTCTAAATCTCAAACCTCCGCTGTCTTGCAGGTATACCCATATGGAAAAGGCTTCCGGAGTAAACCCTGAGGACAAATCCAGAGATGGAGTCCCTAAGGCAGTTCCATGTTGTAAACAACATAGTTCTGGCAACTCCTGCGACGGCACCGATGTCAAGTTGCATTGGCTACTGCCTTTCCCTTGGTCAACATTGGCGACGTGGTGAGGGGGAACTTGCTACTGGGCAACATCTGGTTCTCCGATTTCCATAGCCCAGGCTTGTGCCCTGAAGAGGTCACTTCAGCACCGCGTATAGCGGTGACACAACACGGGAAGCAGCATTTACCGGTTATAAGTCTTAATGCTCGACTGGCGTAGAGCATGGCGCCATGGAATACTTCCGACGGTGAGAGATCATCGTATCTCACTAGACAGCTACCGCACGCCTAAGCTGGGCATCCCCAAATTAATAAGGTGTTGTCTCGTCACGGTTCATCTGCTCCTGAGGGTGTGTGGAGCTTAGTGGAAACATCCTGACACATGAACCGCAATCTATACAACACGGAAAATAAACAACAACCGGCCCTAAGGCTGGGAATATGGAACGTAAGAACCATGACCCCTGGCATCTCAGATGATCTAAACAAGATATTGTGGATGCCCGCAAAAACTGTAGTGATAAACAACGAACTACCTTGACTGGGGATAGACATTGTCGCCCTGCAAGAGACCAGACTCCAACAATCTGGAAACATCAAGGAGAAGGACTTCATTTTCTACTGGCATGGCAAGCCTTGCGGAGAGCAAGGAGCATGGAGTTGGCTTCGCTATCAGAAACAAGCTGCTTAATTCCATCATACCACCAAGTGATGGCACTAAAAGAATACTGAAGCTCCAACTCCAGACAGAGGCAGTCCCAGTTAGTATTAAAAGCGTTTACGCCCCAACACTAACTGCAGCATCAGAATCTAAAGACAAGTTTTATGACGACCTTAGCAAAGAAGTCAGTGAAACACCAGAGAAACAACATCTTTTTATCCTGGGGGATTTCAAAGCCAGGGTTGGCTCCGACCCCAAATCTTGACCTCCATGTCTAGGACAGTTTGGCGGTGGGAAGATCAATGACAATGGCAACGTCTCTTGAAATTCTGCAGCCACCATAATCTGTGCGTGACCAACAACTTCTTTGACACAAAACCTCAACACACGATGTCATGGAGGCACCCCAGATCAAAGAACTGGCACCAACTCGACTTGGTGCTCACTAAACGCAGCAATCTCGGCAATGTACGGCTTACTCGCAGCTATCATAGTGCTGACTGCAAACGCCGAACATTCACTCGTCTCCAGCAAGGTGAAGATAAAGCCCAAGAGAATCTACAGAAGCAGAACAGAAGGAAGGCCACGCATTGACATCAGCGGCATCCAAAACAAAGAGAAGGTCAACACATTCACGCAGGCTCTAGCGGAGACACTGCCTTGCCCCAAAAACGGAAATGCCACCGAGAGATGGAGTCATTTTCGCGACACCATCTACAATACAGCTCTATCAACATTTGGCAAAAAGCAAACTAAGTCAACCGACTGGTTTGAAGCACACTCTGAACAGATGCTTCCAGTCCTGGAGATAAAGAGACATGCATTCTCAATGTATAAAACATCACCTACAGAGAAAACACTGCAGGCATTGCGAACAACCATAAATAGAGTACAACAGATAGTAAGAGGTTGTGATTCATTGATTTGATTCATTGATTTAGGAACCGACATCACAGCATTCTGCCATTCCCATAAGTGCTCCGTCCCCATCCTCAGCAGCTAGTGAAGAGTTCCAACCCTAATAGTTCCAGTAGCAATCTGATTATATGTCCGTCTCGCCTTTCCTCTGAGCGTCGAGCGTCGGCCAAATCCCCTCGCCGCACCTCGCTGCCTCATTCTTACCAGACTATGGTGATCCATTTGATCCTCCGAGGTGTACACGTGCTCCCACAATTCCGCAACCACGTCTGCCTTGTTATGCATCAATACTCCACCAAGTTTTGCCGAGCCAGCCAATCTGTCCGTCTGTTTATTCCCCAGCACACCGGCATGCCCCGGAGAAAAGATCCAATGATGCTTGCTACCCGTGACCTCCGAAGCGAAGCAAGCAACTATGCACGAAGCCTGCCTGTCCTCACCCTCCTCAGCATGCTTTTTGAGTCAGTTACAATCACAATGTGTGTATGTATCATGTTCTTCATCCAGCGGAAAGCTGCACTGACCGCCTCCACCTCCATTCTTAAGCTGGATGTTGTGGCATCATACGCCGGGCTCTCCTGCACCAAACGTCGACCATTAGCTTTTGTTAAGAATCCCCAGGCACTTCTCCTACCTCTCAACACCGAACCATCCGTGTAGATAATCACATCACCCGGGCGAGCATTATCCTAAATTAGTTGCTGGAATTCCACTTCCGTGGCCCCTGCTGGCCACTCCCTGCACTTCCGGCTCAATGTGATTATAACTCTGCACAAGTCTGACTGCTCCGCTGGCACTCTGACCCACTCCTTTCCCCGCCTGATATTCTCCAAGGGGCACACATGTCTGATCGTATCCTCCGCTTGGGCCATCCAATATTTCCCTCTTATCAGTCTCTGACCCTTAACTTCGTCCAGCGCCTTATGCAACGGGTGATCTGTGATTGCAGCTACTCTGAGGTATGCCTTCGCCTGCATCACCTTGTGCCTACCAGCAACAGTCGGCAGACCAAGGATGTAACGTATACATACTACTGGGATATCTCTGGTGCATCCCAGAATGACCCGCATAGCTTCGTTCTGTATGCGCTCTAATTTCACCAGCTGACTTTTTGAGACAGTGAGCAGTCCTAGTCCATAATCAATCACTGAGAGGATCAAGTTCTTATATAGTGGGAAGAGCATTCTCTGCTCTGTGTCCATTGCAGCCATAGTTTTAAGTGCATTGAGTCCCTTTTGAGATCTTGTCACAACCGTCTCCACATGGTCCTTGAAGGACAGACTCCTGTCAAATGTGATCCCCAGATACTTCAGTTTGTTCTCTCTGTGTGACACTTCTGCCATCTATCGTGATGCTTGGGGCATCATCTCTCACAATCCTATTGTCCAGAGAGCACCACAAAACAGCTGTATTTTCTGGGTGGTTGACAGCACACATTTCAATGCACCAGTCAATCACTTTGTCTACTGTCACCTGTAGCTCCTGGGTTGTTTGATCCCTATCTCTCCCCTGCCTATATGTAAGAATATCATCTGCAAATATTAGTATCCTTTCAACCCCTGGTGCTTCTAGGTTTGCAATCTTGCTCGTATACATGTTAAAGAGCACCGTTGAGATTGCAGATCCCTGTGGCAGTCCCAGGGTTAAAATATGTGGCTCTGAGGTCCATGCACTCAGACGGAGAGCAACCCGACGAGAATGCAGGACGGCTGCATCCAGTTCACCAACCAGGGATTGACCCCCTTCTCCATAAGTGCGGTCATCACAATATCATAGCGAACTCAAATTATATATCAAATTATAATATCGAACACTATTGTACGCATCCTCGAGATAAAGCGCTGCCGCCATCGTTTTCTGTCTCCTCTGGAACCCCTCATAAACGTCATAGGCAAAAGTGGCTTCATTTGACCAGGTATCTTTTCCTGGCCTGTAGCTCCCCAGGCCACTTGGAAGAAGCTTCCCTCTTTCCAAAAAATCCTGCAGCTTAACAGCGACTATCTTCTCTAAAACCTTTCCAAATGTATTTTTAAGGGTGATGATCCTAAAGCCGCTAAGCTTTGAATGATCATTGAATGATTTTGGGAGAGGGATGAGTTAGCTATGCAACCAATCCTGCGGTACTGATGCTGTCCTAATGCTCTGATTAAAGCAGTCGGCCATCTCCATCAGGTCTACATCGCTCAAACCCTTCATGTGGCCATACCTGACCCCATCAGGCCCTGGTGCCGTGTCTTTTGCCTTTTTCAAAATATGTTTAACATCGTCAACCCGTATGATGTCGTTATTGTTACGCAAGAAGTTGAGCGAACAGGTACTGGCTACACTCTCTGCACAAACTCAAACTTGTGCAGACACTGGAAATACAAGAGGAATGTACGAGGGCATCAAGCAAGCTGTCGGTCCATCAAAAAATAAGATGGCTCCTTTACGAGGGGGTAATTATAAAAGTTCGAGCGAAACAAATGGATCGCTGGGTAGAACACTACTCAGAGCTATACTCACTAGAGAACACTGTCAGTGAAGAAGCTCTGGAAGCCATCGATCAACAGTCCGCCATGCATGCCCTAGACATAGAACCATGACTCACAGAAATCACCGAAGCACTAGACTATCTCAAATCCGACAATGCGCCTGAAAAAGATAGTATTCCACCTAAAATTTTGAAATGTAGCAAAGAAACAATCATCCCAGAACTCTATGCAATATTTCAGCTCCGCTGGAAAGAAAAATCAGTACGACAAGATATGAAAGACGCAAACATTGTTACCCTTTATAAAAACAAAGGCGACAGAAGCGGCTGCAACAACTATCGCGGCATTTCCCTACTCAGCATTACAGGCAAGATTTTTCCTCCAGTAATCCTTAAAAGGCTACACATTCTTGCTGAAAGAATCTACTCCGAATCACAGTGCGGATTTAGACCCATCAGGTCCACCATCGATATGATTTTCTCGGCAGCTCCAAGAGAAGTGCAGAGAACTGAGGAAGCCATTATATGTTGCCTTCATCGACCTCACAAAGGCATTTGACCTCGTCAGCAGAAGCGGCCTTTTCAAGGTCCTTGAAAAAATAGGATGACCACCCACCCTTCTTAGTCTCGTGAAATCATTTCACGAAAACACGCAGAGGACCATTTTATTTGACGACTCATCATCCCAGTCATTCAGCATCAGCAGCGGAGTAAAGCAGGGCTGCGTGCTTGCTCCTACACTTTTTGGTATCTTCTTCGCCGTTCTCTTAAGGCAGGCGTTTGGGACTGCCACTGAAGGCATATATCTCCATACAAGATCTGATGGCAAACTCTTTAACCCATCAAGACTCAAGGCAAAGACCAAACTAAGTTCAAGATGCATAAGAGAACTACTTTTTGAAGATGATGCAGCGCTGACTACTCATACAACAGAAGATCTCCAACGGTTCATAGATCGTTTTGCAGCCGCCTGCAAAGACGCTGGGCTCACCATTAGCATAAATAAAACACAGGTGATGGAACAAGTTGCTGGTGCGCCTCCGTCAATCAAAATTTCTAATTACGAGTTGAAGGTCGTCCACGAGTTTGTGTATTTTGGGTCGACAATATCAGATAATCTTTCATTAGAGACAGAAATCGACAAACGTATTGGAAAGGTATCCACAACATTTTCCAGACTAATTAAACGAGTTTGGAAGAATAATAGACTAACAGAGCGTACAAAAGTCTTGTGTTGTTAGCACACAACTCTATGGGTCTGAATCCTGGACCCTGTACCCAAGACAGGAAGGAATGTTGAATTCCTTCCATATGAGATGTCTGAGACGTATCCTGGGCATAACATGGAAAGACCACATAACAAGCAAACATATGCTTGAAAGAGCAGATATTACCACAGTGCACTCCCTCCTCAAGCAGAGACGCCTCCGGTGGCTGGGCCACGTATCTTGAATGGAGGATGACAGTATTCCCAAAGATCTCCTATACGGAGAACAAGCCAAAGGAACAGGCCAACAGAAAGACCCCAAATGCGGTATAGGGATGTGTGTAAACAAGATATGAAAACCCTTGGCATAGATCCAGTCACGTGGGAAAGAGTTGCAGCTGACAGATGTTCCTGGAGAAGAGATGTACGAAACGGACTTGTGCTCTTTGAGCGCAATCTGATCCAACAAACTGAGGATAGGCGGCACAGGCTTAAAACACAGTGACTTACTGCGGGACCTGCCTCGTCTTACAGATGCGGAAACTGTGACAGAGATTGTCAGTCTCGCATTGGACTATTCAGTCACCAGTGGTGCTACCAGGTACCTCCCCAGCGGTACAACTCTATAGTCCTTCAGGACTGAAAGAGGCCTACTACTACATTTGATGACTTGAATCTAGGGACGGTCGAATTGACCGAAGCCAGGTTATTAGAGTAGAAGAGAAGTTTGATTCCTTGATAGCAAAGCACAGGGATATATTCAGTGGAGGCAAGAGTCAAGGGGAGAGAAACCGGAAGAGTTATCGAAAGAATAGTTGAAACCCTTTTACTTCGGTTTACCGAGTACTGGCAAGCAGTTCAAGATTTACCCGTGCAAGCAATGATATCCATGACAGGCAAGTGATTAAGTGCTGAAATCAGCAGTGAAGTACATTTATAACTCATTCGAGATCAAGGGCTTGAACTGTGAACAGTTTTTAAGGTTTTAGGAGCGTCGTTATTTCCGTATAAGAATAAATAAACAGCATGCAAGATATTTGGCGGTGGTCCAAGCTTGAATTACTGACACTGCAAAATAGTGATCTTCTGTACAACTAGATAATATGTTGTGCTTGCTAAAAGCTACGGCAATGGGGGGACTTGCCAAAATTGGGGTCAGGTGTGTGTGATGATTTTCATAGCCACCGGTGATGTGTGACAGAGAGAGAGAGAGAGAGAGAGAGAGAGAGAGAGAGAGAGAGAGAGGGAGAGAGAGAGAGAGAGAGAGAGAGAGAGAGAGAGAGAGAGAGAGAGAGAGAGAGAGAGAGAGATAATTAATTCACAGTAGGACTTACTGTAAGATGGGCAATTGTTCATATGTTTTGCCAATATATTAGGCAGATACTCACTTGTGTGTAGATGTATCAAGACAACGGACAAAGGAATATATGCAATGATTGGCACAGCTAAAGGCACCCACGACAGACAATCACTGACTAAGATCTAAACCAGCTGTGTAGTAAACAAAGCGGAGTTTTTCCAGCGGGGTTGCTGGGACAGCTGGGTCTAATCAATAAAAGTGTGTACAATATGGCACGATGTTTCAACGTCTGATGTTTTGAGTTAAGTGACAATATAAATAAGTGCTGTGCTAATAGATACGAGCCAGGGCAGTATAGAGACAATATATAAAAAGAAACATAGCATTTGTCTATATGTAAAGTGTGAAATTGTGAAATAACCACTTTACTGAAAAGATATAAAATGATTGCTCGATTTCTGGGAAGGATTCTGCAGATTAAAATGCTGTTCCACTGAAAGATCTTCAATGCTTAAGTTCCGTCTGCTATGAATGATTCTCTGTTTATTATGTGATTTCCGTCTCACTATAACTACACATCATGAGCATCCTTACTTATGCTGTGGAAATGTTCTTAAGTGTCTGTGTCTTAAACTATCGTGCAGTTGAAGTGAGAAATTTGATTCTCAAGTTTTCACATCTTTCTTGAATATGCCACGAGATTTAAAGAGTGATTGCTATGTTTCTTTTTTTGGGATTATTGCACATATGGGAAAGAAAGATGGATACAGTGTGCACGATTTTGCAGGATGTTGCATTCTACGCAAGCATTGTACAGCTGTTGTTGACATGACAGGATTTAGCGTTCAGTGGTCAGCCAAATGCTGTCTGAATGATCGACATAATGAGGTTCGCTGCTGAATTTTGTGCAATTATAGCTCTAGGGAAAATGGACTTAATTTCGAACAACATCCATAACCCCTACTCCAAAGAGACAGGCTGGAAAGGTTATCACTTTCATGTGTTCGAATCTTCGTTGATGTTTATGAAGAGAAATGAAGATCTATGTGGTGGTTCTCTCATTATTTCTTATGATTATTATTTAATGCAATTATCTATATGATTTCTTATTGGTGTATGTATGCTATGTAAATATTGATTTAATGTTATTTCCCTGACTGCTGGAGGAAGATAATATGTTCAAATTGACCCCAGTAGAATAGGCAAATGTGTTAATGAATGTGGAGGAGAGAAGAGCACTCGGTACACGAAGGGAGTGTTGACCGGTCTTGCAGTTATAAGCATGGGATGATAAGATATCATCACGATGTCCTTGAATTAACCATGACTATATAGATCAATCACAAATAGTTGTCAATCACTGTGCATATATCAGTCACACTCCATCAGATGAGTGATACAGTTGCATCACCAGAGAAGAGGGTTTGGCAATCCCACTTCTGGGTGTTAACACCCTCGTTTATCCCCCACCCTCACCTTTTTCTATGACATTTGTTTTGCAAATGTGTACCTGTTGGTGTTTGTGTTTATATCTCCAGAGACGGGTGGTGAATTATGGCCTTAACATCATGGAAGTGGTCATACAGACTTGGTCTGATGGCTGCTATAGAGGTGTTCTGAACGAGAAACATGAACACCGGGAAGGTATATGTCATCTAAGATGAATTTATGAATTTACCTTTTGGACGACCTACATAGTAGATACCTAATAGATAGAATGACTACCCGACCTCAACATCATTAAGCCTTGCGTAACCAGCTAAATATATATGTATTGTAGATTGGATTGTCAATATTCTATCGTTATAGCTCCTTAGGAATTTTATATATAATGTTGACACAATGTTGACTACAACAAGTGGAGTAATGACCCATCGGTTCCATCATTTAGCGATGAATTATCATTACGTGTGCCCAATACATTTTAATGGACTTTATTACGTATCTTGTGCTGCTATGAATATGGACTTTCCTAGAATCCAATGTGAGGAGTATCTGAACATTCGAGTTTTATTTGAGACGTTAATTTACTTTATGTTGTGTGATTTCTGCAGTATGTACCTGACGAGATATAGGCAACAAATCTTGCAGTCTAATGTTTGTGTCTTTGTTATTCAAATTCACTATGGGAAAACAACGATATAGACGTCATTAGAAGAAGTCGAATAACAACTGAAAATAAACGTACATTATTTAAACAACGAGTGCAGTATTGTCCGAAATTTAGTATTGTATCTGTAGTAAATAAACGTATTAACTGCAGAGTTAAAAATCTCAAACTGTTGCCTAAGGGTGTTAACACTCAGATACAGATTACTGTACCGTTTGCCAATGGTAAACTCTGGCACAGTACATGCAGCCATGCTAATCATCATCTTTGGTGTGTTGCAAATGATATATACCAGAGATATAAGAACTACTTGCTGAACAACGCGTACGTCTTTTCCAGTCAGTTTGTTTGTTGGCACTGTCGCAGTACTAGAAAAAGCTTCTTCGCTTGTTTTATCCAACTTGCACGCCACGTTCCCGGTCATCTGCACAGCCGATTGTCTAAACTTGGACGAGGCTCGAAGACCGCTGGCCATAATCAGAACACATACAACAACGATGAACTGGGTAGTAACTGGTAACAACAAGTCTATCACTATCCACGTGATGACTTTGATTGATTCTCGTTTAGCAGACACCCACAGAATGGGTCTAGTTACATTTTTCTTGACGTCAAACTGTGTCACCATACCCAAATTGGCAATAACGGGAGAGTAACTGACC